>CM076580.1:341686257-341827279 GCA_034641835.2 Pinus albicaulis
TCTACTTGTCTTCTTTCTGCTAAAACGATTTTCTCCCTCTGCTCTGCATTTGAATAAAAGAAACCTGCATTTACTTCACTCTTTTCATATTCTAGAGTCATTGCAAGTCAATTAATTACAGTTTCGAATCCCTGTTGTCGTTTATCGAATCCCATACTGCAATGACCGTGGGCTATTTCATTTTTTTTTTTATAAAAATTTAACCTGCCGTCGCTCGAACGATGTAGTTTTCGAATGTAGATCTGAGCCCCGTTCAAGATTTGCATCAGAATAAAATTATTGATGATGCGAGACAAGCCCTCCCAGCAACATCTGCTATCGGGCATTCAGAATATTTTCATTTTTTTTTTTTTAAAATTGAACCCACTGTCGCTCTTCCGACGCGCTATAAGCGTCGGAAGACCGACGTTACATTTTAAAAAAAATTTACTATGCCGTCGGAAAAGCGACGTTTACCAAGCGACACTTCAAAGCGTGGTTAGCCATAACGTCGGTCTTCCGACACTATACGAGCGTCGGTATTGCGACACTTTAGAAGCGTCGTTAGCCATAACATCGGTATTGCGACACTTCACCCGCATCACTAGTGCGACACTTCATAAGCGTCGGTATTGCGACGCTTTAGAAAAACGTCGGAACAAGTGTCGCAATACCGACGCTTTATGGAAGCGTCGGAAGACCGACGTTATGACAAACCACGCTTTGAAGTGCCGCAAACTGTCGCTCTTGCGACGACTAGGTGTTGGAAAATCGACAAATTGGCCGTCGGAAATTGGGCCAAATTTACTAGTGATGTCAACACAAAGCATCAACTCACTAGTACTCCATGGATCACTATGAACTCAAGACCATGAAATAGGCCATAAAACACCACAAGGAAAAATTGAACAACTTAGGCTCTCAATTGGACAATATTGTTGCAAAATTTGAAACTCTCTCTTAACAATAACTTGAGCTCATGACAACTGAAATTGGTATCATCTCTCTCATTTTTATTGGACAAGTTATAGCTTCAAGATAAGGTCATTCATTATCTTCAACTACACATGGCTCAAAGCAGGTTTAGTCTCTCTCCACCTCAGCAACTCGAAACCTACATCTCAACATAGTTTCTCCCTAGAACAAGAATTCTCCAACCACATCCATAAGACTTCAGCGCATCAACCACCCTCAACAATTGGATGGCCCGAAGATGGATTTAGCAGAAATTTAAAATTCTAATGAGTGACCATTGGCTCTTTAGTTTCTTTAATGTTTTGGAAAATCTTCATTTTCTTATAAGTTTTATGAATATTATATACTTCAAGAACTTTTGGAACATTGTTGTATTGAATTTTGGTCCTCCAAGACACCCCATGTTTTGTTAGATCAAATCTTTTTTATTTTTTGAAATGGAGAAAATGCCCTAATGATTTACTCTTGTAGTATCCTCTTTTGAAACTTTTCCATACAATATAAATCTTGCCTATTTTGATTTTAAAAATATATATCAAATTTGACTGTAAAGTTAGAATATTATAAAATACATATTTTTAATTGTGAAGTTCTTTAAAAAAAAAAACTTATACATTTATGTTGGTTTGATACATTAATAGCCATCAACAATAATGATTCTATTGCCACTTCTCTTAATGTTTTTCGAGTATAGAAGTAAAATTCTAAAGAACTCTGCTAATAGGAAATATCAATCTTAGTGGACATTAATCATCATCACCAATATCATCATTATAAATATTGTTAAAATATAACTCTCTTCTTAAGACTTCTATAATTTTTTAAATGACAAGATTTGTTAAAAAATAACTAAGTAAATAGTCAAATATTTTTAGTTGTTTTAACAATAATAAATCAATTATTTAACCCATGACGTGTACACTAGTTGGTTTGTTTGGGGTTTATTCCCCATCATGTTTGTTCAAACTTCATTGGGAGAAGTTAAGGATAAGAGCCATTTGTGAGGGAAATAGATAATAGCATGAGAATTATAGGCTCAACCAAGTCCTGCATAACCCAATGACATTATTCCATTGGTTGATAGATTGTCCTTACATTCAACATTAGGGTTGACCCTAACCTAAACTCTCTCAATTAAAAAGAAATAAAAATAAAAATAGATTAATCCATATAGATGGAATGACTTTTTGGCATAATTTGACAATACAATTTCTAGAGAAATTATGATTTCTTATTATTTAAAATATACTTTTGAATGTATAAATAGATTTAGCATACTAAAAAAAGCCTCTACAAATTAAACAATTTAAACCTTTTTCTTTTTTTTTGTAAATATGGTAGGACCTAGCTATTTTCTATTTATATATGCAAGACAGGTTACAAAAGTATAAAATCAAGTCCGTGGCCTCAACCTGCCCGTAGGAAACCAGGTCTGTTGGTCACCGCAGTGCATGAAAAGCAAACCAAAACTGAAATTGTTTCATTCTTCTAAAATCCGCATGAGCTATCTGTCCTCTAACAGAAATGTCCACATACTTATACTTATAAAATAGAAAAAATTCATACAAAACTGCTAATTGCATTAAAAAGCATGATAAAAAGTAAACTACTATCCATCAGATGAGTAAACTGGAGCGGGGTCTTTCACTGTGGACCCAAGCATGTCAACTTGCTGTAGCACCTGCAATTGCTTCTCCATACGGCCAACCCGATCATCCAATCTGCTAATGCGATCTGCTGCCTGATACTTAGTGATCTTAATATGTTGTAATCGATCCTGCATGTTTTGAAGCAGTTCCAGGAGGCATAGTTCAAGCTTAGTAGCATTAGTCCTTGTTTGGCCAGGATGGAAACTTTGAATAGCCTTAGCAATAAGGCATTTGACAAGCCAATATGTGTGTACATTCTGCTGAAATAAGGTGAGACGCCCTTGGGTATTGCCTGGGTCCATTATGAAGTCGAGGATTTCGGCTTCTGTTTCAATGTCTTCAGGGTCAGTCTGGATATCACATTCCCAGCCACGGATTTCTTGGCGAATAGTAGATGAATTCCTAGTGACACAGTTTGCAGCGAGGGTCTCAAGGGTCTCATGAAGAGGTTTTTGACCCCGCTTCTTAGGAGCAGTCTCCGGCATTGCCTGCACTTTACCTTTCGCAGACTGAGCACGACGCTTCCCCATGGTAGAAGGAAGTCTGTGCAACAACCCAAACATACAGTAGAAAACAACAAGGAGATGAGTAACAACATTGACATAACCGGTGACCACCCCATGAACAGAGACAGTGTGCCTGCCCAGCACATCAAAGTGAATTAACCAGGAAACCCAATTTATAAAACAATATACAGAGGCGGCCTGTTATTTCAAGGCACATGTGAGAGGAACAGAGGAAGTTTTAGACACTACTACATCCCAGTGGTGGACAGTTGCCAAAGAATCTCTACAGAATATTCCAGGAAGATGAGCAATAACAAAACAAAACCATAGCCATGGGCGAAACTGCGACCCGCTAGCAAGACTAAAATCCCAACAGCTTACTTTGCACCGGGCAAGAAGCAACAGAACTAACCCAAAGCATAGACTTCCTGATATTCCCTGGTGAACAGAAAAACAATACCACCTACAGACCCTACCCCGGCTCCTGCCTTTATTAACAACAGCAGAGACTATACCCTCACGGCGAAAACCCCATAACCAGCCTTCAGAATTCAATCCTATCGACTTCAAGGTCCAGGAACGAACATAAGCACTTCTAAAAAATAAACAAGGATCTCGAAAACATGGTTCTATAGGATTCAGTAGCGGAGGAACCGGGTTGCAAGCCATCCGAAACTGCCAGATAACCTTGATATGAAACTGAAAAATTCTATCATTACAGACATCAACAGTAACAATTCTTAGACAAGAAAATACATACCCCAACGTAATCTTCTTCCTATTTGATAGTGCTTCCAGCCGTCTTCGGTGCTGCCTCCGCGTCTGCAGTGGAAATTTTTTTTGCATGGAAAAATACCACAGACACGCTACTTTGATGACCCTCCCAAACCTTTCTGACATCCCAGGCTGGCTTGCATGCGAAACCATAACTCCCCATTCCATCAGCTGGCGTCCGCATGAAACGATGTCCTGCTCCATACTATGGCATAATGACCGGGTGGGAGTACTGTCGCCATCTGTCATTACCATTTAAAACTCCTGTGCCAACTGTCCACCCCGATCGGGGGATCTTTGGTTTGGATAGTCCTGAAGGTCCTTATTTACAATGAGCTGCAAATAATGGAGTTCAACATCCCATATAGCATCAATAGGGCGTGCTTCCATAGACTGATTAGGGATTTTGCAGCCCCAGTTAGCAAGATAATCAGCTACCGCATTTCCTTTTCTGCGAATGTGAATCAGTATCATATACTGGATATTTTTAATCAATTGGCTAATTTCATGAATAAGGCCTAATGTCCGCCAACTCCGAGTCACCTTGTCCCATGGTGTGCCACGTTGTAGCTTTTGTAGGACTCCTGTCACCATCGCGGAGTCACCTTCTACTATTAGCCTTTGATAATTTTCACGAATAGAAATGAGAAGGCCTTGTTTAACTGCCATAAGTTCAGCCTCATTATTTGTGGCATAGCCCAGATCAAAGGCAAAACACCTACAGACTACCCCTTGAGAATTACGAAAAATGCCACCTGCTCCTGCCTGTCCAGGATTTCCTTTAGATGCCCCATCGTAATTGAGCTTGATAAAACCTATCTGAGGTGGTTTCCACTGTTCTTCTAATGATTGCCCCGGTGGTCAATACTTCCATAAAGTCTTATATAACATCTGAGGCTATAGATTTAAACAGTCCAATATATGAGCTTCGAATCCCTAAGTTTGCCAATCCTCCTCCAACCAGCTTTCTGCTAAAATTGTTTCCCAAATATTTTCAATTGAGCATTGCCAGATTTGATGCATGGGTTGCTCGATTGCTCTAAAATCCCATTGATTTCTTTCTTTCCAGGTATTCCAGAGCAAGAATCCAAATGAAAGGTGCCAGGCTCTGTTTAAAACTTGACAATGAAACTTTCCTTGTCTCCAATTGTGGATTGTATCTGTTATACTATAAGGGTTCTTATCTGATTGCTGAAACAGCTGCTCCAAGTTCCTCCATAACTGTTGCACCATGGAACAAGAGTTCAATAGATGTTCAATTGTTTCACACTCAACATTACATAAGTAGCATCGCGAGGGTCCGAACATGCCTCGTTTCTGTAAATTTTCCCAGGTCAAAATCTTTCGGTGACTAACCAACCATAAAAAGTACTCTACCTTCGGCCAATGTTTTAAGAGCCCAATTCGCTTCCAAATACTTCTGGCATCATGCTGTTCATACTGGGCTTGAATAAAATATCCCTCTTTGACCGTAAACAGTCCCTTGGGAAAATAGCCCCATCTGAGGATATCAGAGCCTTGTACATACCTTATCTTCCTGGTTTGGAGTTCTTTTGCAAAATTTTCCCATTGATGTGTATCCGGAGCATCCTGCCAGTGGTTTCTATCTTTCCATATTCGCCATAAACTGTGTTGATTGGGGCACCAGTAATGATGAACCTGTCTATAATTCGGAGTATGAGTGAATAAAAAGATCTCCCCCAAGTCAAGCCGACTAGATAGTTTCTCTCGCTGTTGCCAAGAATCTTCCCAGAAGAGAGTTGTGGATCCTTCCCGAATTTCCCAAAAACTGTGTGAACGTATTAAACGCTGATTCGTTGCCGCCAAATTCCAAATAGATGAGCCCCGAGGAACAATATCCACCTTCAATCTACCAGAGACTGTTCGAGGCATGTCATATTTCGTCAGCCATATAATCTTCCAGAGATCAGTCCCTCCCTGGATCCACCTCCACCAAAGTTTTGCTCCGAGAACATTATTCAAAATAGACGGATCCCGCAATCCTAGTCCCCCAATTGATTTTGGCTTGATAAGTTTCTCCCAGCTGAGAAGGGCCCATTTCCTATTGGCTTGCGCGCCCTGCCATAAAATTTTTTTGAACAAGCCAACCAGTCAATTACAAATCCCTCTCGGACATGCTCGTCCCGACAACTGATATAGAGGGAGGGCTTGGAGTACTGATTTTAACATGATTAAACGCCCTGGAGCATTAAGGACTCTAAAGGCCCAATTTTGAATCCGTTTCTCCACCCGGATAATGATGTCCTGCCAATCAACCATTCTGATTGGCCCCGAACTTAAAATCATGCCCAAATATTTCATCGGCAACGAGCCAATCTGAAATCCTAATGTTCTGGCAAGAAAGTGCTGGATGGCCAGATTACAGTTAAAGAAATATACATTAGATTTATCCTTATTGATTTGAGTACCTGATGTATCCATAAATATGTCTAATATCCAGAGAATTGCTAATATCCATAAATCATTTCATATATATATAACCAAAAATAATCTAACTAAAATTAAATAAAAAAAATAAAAGAAAATATTTTTGACTAAAATTAAATATAAAAATTAATTAAAATATTACAATATTCAATAAGTATTTTCCTTCTTAACATTAATCATGTGTCCGTGATTCATCATCGAAAATGAGGATGATATTTTGTTTCTAAGAGTTGCATATCACGTCACCGGTGACCTTCTGTTAGATTCCACAATACGTGGAAACTTTTACCATCTTTTTGTCCAACGGTATGGCTTATGTCAAAGTTATATATTATTATTTTAACTTTGGGTTGGATTTATTGTTCCTTTAGAGATTTGATCGAAATTATTTTATATTATTAATTATATTCATTTTCAAATTCTGAAATGTTATATATATTAAATTTTAAATAATTTGAAGGTAATTGTATACTTTTTAATATTAGAAATTATTATAAAGTTCTAATTGGATTTAATTTATGAAGATAATTTCTTATTATTTAGATACGATATGTTAAATTTTTTAATGAATATAGTATTATAATGGTGTTGAATTTTGTGTTAGCAATGTCTCAAATTTTAATATAATCCAATTTATCCTTAATAAAAATATAGTGTAAATATTTTAAGTTTTTATTATTATTTTCAATTATATCTTTTCTTACTTTTACCAAAAATTTAATCATAAATAGTTGAATTTACATAATCTAAATGTTTTGAGATTTTTTCAAAATATTAAATCAATTTATATATTAAAAAGTAATTTAAATAACAAAAAAATATAATTTCACTAATTTCAATAATAATGCAATCTTAATAATACTAGTAATTTCAATAATAATGCAATTTTAATAATACTAATTATGAATAATAAGAAAATATAAAATATTTAAACTACACTTTTTACCATTTCTCTTTAAAAATATAATTTAAAATAAAAATATATAATAATGTAACCACCGTCTTAGCTGAGACAAATGGTTAGACTTTTATTAATTAAGGATTAATTATGACTGTTGTTTTATTTCAATTAGAATATTTGAACAAAAATCAAATTTTGATATTGAATAAAGATTTTCTGGTGAAATTAATTTCATGAGTAAAAGTTGATGGTAAAATTAAATCAAGATCTGGAGTTAGTTGAACAGAAAAACAGTTCCACAGTTACCCAGAAAGAAACTCTGGAATAAATAAGGAATTCCAAGGAGAGTTTGGGGTTCTGTGAGAGAAGAAGGAACTCTGTTATTCTGGAAAGGATTTTTTCAGAACAGACTGTCCTTTGGGTTGGAGAATTGGACCGGATTGTCCCGAGTTCTCACCAGAATTTCTGTTTTCACTGGAGTTGGAGAATTGGACCGGATTGTCCCGAATTTCTCCTCCAGAATTCTATGTTCAACAAGTCCCAGATTTGAAGCTCAGGGGAGAGCTGCGGGACGTAATTGCCCCAGCTCGTGCAAGGGAGGCAACGAGTACCATCAGTCGGATTTGGACTTAGATGAGTAAATGCAGTTAGATTTCTTTCTTAAAAAAAGGAACTATTATACCTGTTGCAGTTAAGATTGCCTGTATTAAGTAGATTATCTTTTGTGAACAAAAGGGTAAACGCAGTAGTAAATATTGTTTTTTTTTTTATTGTTCTGGTAACTCACAACAGATGCAACCTAGGAAAACTTGTTATGTGCAATTAGTTAAGAAAAAGAAAATAATTGAAATTAGACCTTTTTATCATAAATGAGTAGGCGGTAGTACGAGTTAAAAGATTGTTAAGTATCGACCTAACAGATGAACAACTATGTCATAGTATTTCTTCTCCCTGAGATAGTACTGTAGGAGTTAATAATAATAAAAAGAAGGGGGAAATGTAAATTCAGGTGGGTTGTTAATCCATAATGCCTGGACAACTCAGTCTTCTGGATAGTTCGCCCTCCTATCTATGATAAACACGAACGAACTGGTGGTCCGGACACCTTTAGCATTCTTTAAAACAAAGAAAAAGCAGGAACATAGTTTAACTCAGGTTTTCACAGAAAAATGAGATGAGAACATCTGAGGGAATTCTGCAACAACTAAGAGGGAGTTATCGGCCTGAAATTAGAGAAAACCCTCACAAGCCTAGAAGCATAGAACAACATATTTAGACATTACAGAAAACATAATAAATAAAACCCCGGAAGGGTCGCCAGCTAAGGAAAAGATGAGAAAATACCGACAAGAATCTCACCGCACATCGCAATCACCCATAAAATCTATTGCAACGGAGAATCTACATTACGCAATTCAGCATGTCGTTCATGAGTACAGGAAACAAAAAGTAAAGACAGACATAGTTTAGCACAGAAATGCATGTCTTGCAAGCTTTCAGTTAAATTCATTTATATAACGAAAGGTAAACAGAGGAAACAGTTAGAACCCCAAGTTGTCTAGAGAATTTACTTTGGCCCATTTAACCAGAGAAGGGCACTAAAAATAATAACCCCGGCCAGTTTGCAACTATGAAATATACATATTAAAAATTGAAAATGGAAACCCTTATAAAAAGAAAATTCTCTCGAGAATGTCTAACATGATATGGACCATCCGGCATGTGGCCGTAAACCTTGGCTATACTCTCAACATACTGAACAATTAAACAGTTTAAGACTGCGTAACAAGGCTACAGGTTTTTTTTTTAAACCCCAGCCATCCCAACAACTACTACAATCAACAAATGTTCCAGTTGGGCAAAGATCTATGGAATCCAAAGCCGTCAACGACGGGGTACCTGTATATAGAAGCGAGGATTAGCTCTTTCCCGCAACCGGAATCCATGGGTTAGCCGAGAATCCTGACGAGTAGGAGGAATTAGATAATACCTGTAACAGGATAGAAATTTTTCGTTAAAAAGAGAACAAGAGCAAGGGGTTTAACCCGCCTCCATAACTGTAAATAAAATCAAGAAAAAAACGAGGGGACAATACCTGTAGTTCCTCAGGACGGGGTAGAAGCCAGGAGCACCAGCGACTTCTGCCGGTGAATTCAACAAAGTTTACAACGAAAGTAAGAAACCCTGAAACTGTTCTTCAATCCCTCACATACTGCGAATTAAAACAAGGAGAAACATCTGTGTAGAACTGCAGGGGAGTTTAAGAGTAAGGCCGAATACCTGACATCGTGGGAAGCCCTATTGGGAGTCACCATTCCACCGCCAACCACCAGAGTTCTGTCGAAGCCGGTTGCAAACCCTAGCAGAGACATTCCAGAGCCATCGATCAAGTGCAACAATGAATTGGGAATTCAGTTATTGCCCGAGGTCATTAGCTATCCCTAGGACTTAACCTCCGTAGGATTTAATTCAGATCAATGGTGTGTAGAATGCCACGTGTAAGACGGGAGAATCGAGATGACTTGCCGGAGAATCAATCCCACACCAAAATCATAGGCGCAATGACATGTACGCAAAGGTTTATAGGGTTTTTCATTTAAAAATGATGCTGAGTCCGAAAACAATAATTTTCTGGGTACACATTATTAAAAGCGTAGTAAATGATGTGTGACATCACGAAAGCCTAAACTTAAATCTAGTCATGTAAACTTTGTCACCATAGTACAAATATGTAACAATTCGCAGTACAGAGGAACGAGTTTTGAAGTGATAATCTCCAGCTGTAAGAATTAATAAACCCAGTAACATATGGTAATATCGTCATAGTCCAAGGGTGTAAATATCTTTGATAAATATTTTTTTATATATGGTAAATTTGTAGTTAAATGATTGTTACAAATAAAATAAAAATTAAATTTAAATACACACTTTTATAAAAATACATAATTTTGTAAGGTCAAAATTTGTCTCAAAATTTTCTCACTAGTTTTAGTGAAATTTCCAAATTTGATAGTAAATATTTATTTTTCCTATCTAAGTTTTTAAATTAATTGGTTCCAAATTATGTACATAATTTTGTAAGGTTAAAATTTGTCTCAAAAATTTCTCACTAGTTTTAGTGAAATATCCAAATTTGATAGTAGGTATTTATTTTCCCTATCTAAGTTTTTAAATTAATTGGTTCCAAATTATGAACACTAACTTGTCATAAATATGTCTATGATCTAAAAGGGACATTATTTTCCTTATACGTCAAATTTTCCAAAAATTCAATGTATTCACAAATAAATTTCATGTATTGTTTGAAATATTAATTAAGTGGTTTTTACTAATTATTAGTTCATATCCCACAAAAATTATAATTTTTGGTTGGTAGTCAAAATGATTTGATTGTATCAATTCCCCATTTAGATAATGCATAACTATAGTTTTCACAAATTCTGTGTTTTTGTTTTCTTTTAAATTAGGTAAACTCTTTTATGAATTTGTTTACAAGTTGATTAAACTTAATAAATCTGATATATGAAATTTTATTTTTCTTATTTGTGAGTGTTAACAAAACTTTTTAAAGTGCACAAAATATCTAAATTTTCTATTGGTTAACATACATGCTATGCAAGCTTTAATCAAAGTGGATGTAACATTTGTATCTACTTGCCACCATATCGAAGGCCACCACCTCATCCTTGCTTCAAGTGTATCATTCTCTTTGACATTGGCTATGTTTCTAACACTAAATTTGATAATGGCGCATTCAAATAACCCACTGATATTGGCTCTGGTTCTAACACTGAATTTGATAATGTTGTCCACCTTGGCACGACACTTCCTTGCTACCTGCTCACCCTGCATGCTCACCAGCTCATCACCTTCTACACAGACACCTTGCACGATGACGCCTTAACAAATTTATACATAGGTACTCTGCATGGCCACCACCTCACAAATTTTGTACACAAGAAGAAATCCCAAACAACTCTAGGATGGGACAATACTAAGACTTAGATAAAACTCAAAGATATTTTTTGGTACTTATATGACTGCTATTTCTTCATTGGTGCAACTTGACTTCTTTGGTTTGGTACTTATCTGCCTACTACTTCTTCATTAATGTGACTCGACTTCTTTAGTAATATTTAGTTGATACAACCCTTCTTTGGTGTTACTCAACTTCTTTGGGAATTTGTGGTTGATGTGCCCCTCATCTACCCACCACTTAGAGCCAGTGGGACCAACTTATATGCAGACCATTCCATCAACAAGTGAGTTGTAGGTTTTTTATGGTAGGCTTGTTATTCTTTAGGTGATCAATGCTTTATCCAATCCTTGTTTTGTGGAGAAACCTGTACAACACAATATTGGAGTACATGTTGGTGAATCTAATTCCAACCACCTGCTAGGTGTCAAAACCGTTCACCCAAGTGTCACAGTTAAGTTTTAGTTAGTCCAGTTTAGTCAAGTTTCACTCGAGTAATTTATTTCTGATGTTTCCAATGTAATCTTATTTAACTAATTCGTAATATTCAGAAGAGAAATCCTCTGCTCCACTTCTTTCTGGTTTTCAATTTTTGTCATGGTATTAGAGCTAGTTTGCATAAGACTCCCTTAGAGAGCAGCAACGTGAGCAAAGTTGGAGCAACAAAGAGAAGAGGTGAGCCTGCATAAGACTCTTTGAGAGAGCAGCAGAAGTTTTAAGAAGTTTGAAGATGCCTCCTGCCTAAAAGTAGCAGACAGAAAGCCAATTCGAGAAGAAGGTCGCGATTTTTTGTTTTTTAATTTAATGTGTATCCAAAGCAACGCACCCCATCAATTTAGAAGATGTGTTATTAATGCAGCCCAGAAGTTCAGAGGAAGTGTTATGCATTATTAATGCATCGTAGAAGATTTACCATCTGTTTTAGTTGCAGAAAATTACACGCTTGTCACTCAAACGCGAGTTCTCCTCCACCCACAGAGCGTTACCTGTAATATTAAAAAAACGTCCATGAGGAACAAGGGAACAAAGGTCAAGCCACGAAGTAGGAAGCGGATTGGGACATCGATTTTCCTGAAAAATAAAAGTACATGACATAAATAATATACATCATTTTTTAATCTCTTAAGCAGAGTATGGTATCATGAACGATGGCATCGTTTTTATAAAGGGTTCTTCATCTCTTAAAAATGGTTTCCCTTTTCTTCAAAAGGCTTTATTTAAGAATGTGTTATTGAATCACATTTCTTCTGAAAACTTATTATTTTAAAACAATATTCATTGTAATGTTTGGAGTTGGGCTCTTATTTAAAAAATATTTTGCTTTATCAAATTAAAAAAACTAATTGGTGAAGGATTTTTTAAGATAGAGAGGGTTTGTCAAAATGTTTATGGAAGTGCCATTAGTCTTAAATTTTCTTCCGTTGCTTCCGTAAGAGAGTGAAGTTTCAGTGTCTGACAAAAGCATTGCACATAATTGTTATGTTTGCAGTTTGTTTTTCTTGTTGAGTCACACTAAGCTAGCACTCAACAAATGGGAAATGCCAAGAGGCTAAAGAGACAACAGGAGATGTTTGAGATATTTTTAGATCTGGAAGTGAAGAGGCAAAAGGATGCCTTTGCATTAAAATTCATAAAATAACCTGTGGATGAGAACATTCTTCCCATGATTTCAAATGCCAAGACAACCAAGGAGGCCTGGGATACCCTTGAGAGGTGTTTTTGTGTAAGGGGGAGCATTGAATTTGAAGATGAAGGTGGATATATAGCAGTAGATCCACATCGAGATGAAAAGTCTCAGCCATAAGTGGATGTTTTCTGTGAAGAAATTGCAGAAGCAACATAGAAGGAGCACGTAGATGCTAACGAACCCCACTGTGCACAACCACATGTGGATGAAATTTGATGATTCCAGCAACAAAGATTGTTGATGATGATTTGATGAATCCAACAACAAAGCTTGCTGATGAGGATTTGGTGAATCCAACAACACAAGTTGTTGATGACGACTTGCTGATTCCAGCAACAAAGCTTTCCGATGATGATTTGGTGAATCCAATAATTGAGCTTGTTGATGAGAATAAAAATACAATGGTAAACCTAGTGATTAATATTGTTGATGTAAAATTTGATAAAGAATTTTTGGCTAATGATGATTGGGTGAAGATTATGTAAAAAAAACATCATATAGACATGATGTTATTCAATGATAAAATCCAACTTGATTCAGTGGAAGACAACCTGTTTGCAGGAGCATGGGTTAGTGAAGAAGAGACAAAGATAAAGACAGAGACAAAAACATAGATAGAGGCATATGCAGAGAAGGAAGCCCACAAAGAGAAAATAGAGAGAAAGGAAGAGGCAGAGAAGGAAGCAAAACAAGAGAAAGCTCTCATTGTAGAGCAGAAGGGGACCATAACCAATGTGGTTCTGCAAATATTTTTAATTTTAACAATGATTTCCAGTGTGTAGGAACACATGACGATTATGAAAAAGAGTTGAATTTTCTTGAAACATGGCTTGCAACACCATATCTAGTTGAGGTCTACACAGAAGCTATAGATATGAATGTTGAAAACATCATGCATGATGAACACGTCAATGAAATTTTCAGGTATTGGAGTTTTGAAGAGATAAAATATTATTCTCATCCTATGTTGCAACAGACTGATGATGAAAAGCGCACTGCAGAAGACAGTATGCAGCAGCAGCCCACATACAAGTCATTTATTGAAGAATTCGAGGACATGCTTAGACAACTTGGAACAATAGAAGACCTCAACCAAGAAATGAAGAAACTGGGTTTTCAAGGATACAACAAAGAGAAAAAGTTGAACAATTTAGAGGCTATAGAATCTTGAAGAAGAGAAGAAGAAAACTAAATCTAGTTGAAGTCAATTTTTTAAATTGTAAGCCTCACTGAGACATAGACGTATCTGAGTTAAATTTTTATGTGGTTGTAATTAAGGGGGAGTGTTGGAGAATCTAATTCCAACCACTTGATAGGTGTCAAAACCGTCCATCCAAGTGTCCCAGTTAAGTTTAAGTTAGGCCAATTTAGTCAAGTTTCACTCGAGTCATTTATTGTTGATGTTTCCAATGTAATATTATTTAACTAATTTGTAATACTCAGAAGAGAAATCCTATGCTCCGCTTTTTTTTTTTTTTTCTAGTACAATCATAATATACATATGTTGAGAACTCTACAACAACCCCTCTTTTTATTGCAAATAAAATAGGGACCCTTTTATATTTTAAATTTTGATTGCATTTTTCAATATCCATTGTAAATAATGCTTAATTTCATTTTAATTATTTTTATAAAATCAAATTGATTTGAAAGTTTTTGAATTTTTTGTCTTTTTCATGGAGAAATCCTAATCCAAAGTCCTTTTGAATTATTTTATGCAGTAAGTGCCAAATTTAAGAACTCCTAGATATATTTTTAGTTATTATACCCATATATCTACTCATCTGCCTTGTTTGCAATAATGCATTCTTTAACAAACCTAGATACCAGGATCCATGTATATCTCATCTTGAAGTTTCTTGCTTTTGGATTTTTTTTTCAATTCTATTGCCTCAAAATGACTTCATACAAAACCAAATATCACTGTTTGAGCTGAGCCTTGTCAAAATTTACCACAAGGGAAACTAGTTTTGTTGACAATGGATAATAGTCTAGGATTATCAACATGTAAGCAACTATAACTGCTAATTTCATAACTATTGAAATAAGTTGAAGTAATCAAATTAAAAGACAAGCTGAGGGGATGAATATGATGTCAGGTATCTGATGAAGTGTCTGGGCTAGATCCTAGGCATTTGTACTTGTTGGGGTTGGAGACTTCATGCCAAATTGAAGAAAACCTTCTATATGAGCGAGCTGAGCATTCAGATTAACAAGATGAGAATATTGGTGGCATTGAACTCATTGAATTTCATTCAGGAAGGAGATGATGTTATTGTAGTCCTCTTGTTTTTCCTTCAGGACCCTTCCTAAGGGTGTATTCATTTATTAGTGGAGAGTAATGGAGATCAGATATTGGCTTCGTCTTCCCTTAGCATGTATAGGGTCAGGAACCCAATTAACTAATTTAACTTTGATTTCAGACTCTAAATAGGATTGGTAGTCATTGGTGGTCAAAGATTCAAGTTGATGAATTTCCTCTGTAACATCCTCTTCCCCCATCTACCCAAGTAACTGACCAACCATGGTAAACATGTGGCAAGAGGCTACTATAATGAGATTCAACCTCCTATGTGACCTTAAGGAAGTGGAACTAGCGGAAAACACAACCTACAGACCTTGTACAACAACCAAAGCACCCCTAGGAAGTAACCCAATCATTCAGGCCTCTTACCCCTGGGTCACACTGAAATTTTGACCCCATTTGAGCCAAATATGTAGGTATAATACTACATTTCAAGGGATGGAATGCTACAACCATAGGAATAAAATTGTATGACAGTGGCTAGGGCCCAAAATCTTTAGTTCTGTGCATGTGGCTCCAGGATTTGAGCCACTTTTTAAGGCCCAAATCCAAGGTCACTTCCCAGAACTTCATGAAAAATTGAGGGATGGTAAATAACAATAGGAAAATGATACGGAAGCAATCACATCAATAAGAACTCATTTGGATCCCTCTTAGCCATGACAAGCATTTTGTCAAACATGTCACAAACATTGAATCTATAGGTGTAAATAACATATCTGAGCATAAGGGTATCATACTTATCTAAGAATCGATAAGAAGCATTTCTCCCTTACATAATTAGCTGCAATGTAATATATTTAACCATAGATACATTTTACATTCATTTACAAGTAAAAGCATGGATATAGCCATACATCATCACTGATCAAATACATGTCAACACAATGACCACATAAATATAATGGATACAAGAATAATAAAATCCATACATAAACCAATACATTTGCATACCAAATACCAAAGGAATGATCTCTTCATTACTGAATGTAGAAACAAACTGGAGATGGGACTTCCACGTTCCACCCGACCATAGATTGGCTGAGCCAAATCTCACTTTAGCCAATCACCCCCATGCCATATTCAAAGCATCAATGTGGGATCTCATCAAAGACATCAATCACAACCAATATAGGGCTTCCAAAGGCCGAACCACCTTAACCCTCAACCAATGATTCCACCTCACGATCGGAAATCACAGCCATCACAGATTGGTCTCTATCCAACTTATTCTAGGGCTCTAGAGCATTTGTTCAAACCAAGGCTCTAGGACTAGTAACTCTACTCCAGTTGTTTCAGGGCTCCATAGCGTTTCTCAAACCAAGGCTCTAGGACTAGTAACTCAACCCACCTAAGGTTCCAGAGCATTTTTCCAACCAAGGCTTCAAGACTAGTAACTCAACCCAAGAGATGTCCATCAGGCTCTAGAGCATTTTTCCAACCAAGGCTTCAGGACTAGTAACTCAACCCAAGAGATGTCCATCAGGCTCTAGAGCATTTTTCCAACCAAGGCTCTAGGAACTAATAACTCAACCCAACGGCTAAAGGAATCATGAGAATCAACCAGAAAACAATCAATGGAAATAAACCCACAACACCATCGCTATCCAGGAAATGGCAAGGCTAGGAAAATCCACATGCATACACCATGCATGCCAAAACTAGTGAGGAAAACATACATGCAACTCAGTACCTGCAATCAAAACCCATTCTAGCTGTTGATCCTGACGACCGATTGCGCTTTCCTACTCTTTATCTGCCTTCTTTCTCTAAATCACCAAGTATCCCTACTCTCTAAGAGTCCTCCAAGAAAAATATAAGTATCCAAGAGTATGAGAGAGGGAGAGAGTGAATAATGGGAGAGCTCCAAAAGGCACTGACAAAAGCTTACAACTGATCCTCATAAACCTTTTTAATAATGAGGCCTCTATTTTATTCATTTTCCATTATTTTCCTTCAGTTTCATCCTCACATGCAACCTGTGACCTTTCACCTCCATTTTTCTTGGTTTTTTCTCGGCTAAGCCATTAGGTCTAGGGAGATTGCTTATATATGCAGAAGGAATTTATCCATAAAACACACCTATTTACTCAAATGACACTGATCCACCAGGTAAGTACTAACATAACTATAATTAGATCTAGGATCAATCGAAACGAAAAAAATGGGATCACAGAGCATACCTTCCATCTCAATAATGGATTCTTGATGATATTTCTGCCTGTTATGAAGTGTTGCATAGATTTGAGGAATGCTCTTACCAACATCCCCAACTATCTGTGCCTCCTAGGCACTATATATATGGGGCCTTCCACCCTGGTATGATGGAAAACCCTTCTTGCAATGATACTTGCCACAAATCCAACACTGCAACTATTATCTTCCACTACTTTATTATGTTACTCTCTAGGATAAGGCCCATGTCCCTTCTCGACTGCATTAAACTTCTTTTAAGGAGCCACATTTTATTTCTCACATGCATCCTAAGGTCTTGCTCACTTTTGAGGCCATTTTCCTTTAGCCTTCTCATTCCCCTTACAATCCCACTTAGGCTCAGACTTGCACTTCGACTGCTCATAACAATACTTCAATTTCCCGATGACTTCCTCCAATGACTGAGGCTCATCATACTCAATCCAATCCTTGGAGACTAATGGAAGACCACTGATGAATATTTGGACCCTTTTCTTCTCATCCTTGATGTAAGGAACATACCTCAATACCTCTAGAAAATTTTTCGTGTACTTTTCATCTATCATGGTACCCATCTTCAACTCATAAAAATCCTTGGCCTTTCCATCATAATACCTCTTAGAAAAGTACGTCTTCCTGAATATTCTTGTAAACTCATGCCAACTCAACTCTTCCACCTTGATGATTCTTACACGCTTCACATCTTCCCACTAGATATCGAATTTTCCTTTGAGACAGAATATTGTTATCTCGACGTTCATATCCTCTGTATAATAATGTAATCCAAAGAAATTCTTCATCCCAAGCATCCATGCTTATGCATATTCTGATTTCTTCCTCTCTACATCAAAAGTAGGATGCTTAACTTTCTTGAAATCATTTATCAAGTACTACTTCTCAATACTTTTATAAGGATGATGGTAGTGATGAAAATTATGTCTCTTTAAAACATAACTAGAATAGAACCCAAAAGCACTACGTCTCATGTCAAGTCTATCCAACCATCTACCACCTCTCACTATATCATATTTTTCCAAACTGTATATTTATCGAGGCCTACTATCATATTCCCCATTAGTCCTTTCCTTATGTCCATGACTAATCCTTGGTTTTCCATGTATATACATATCTGATAGGCTTTGAAGGATCACTACATTAACCTTGACCTGATTTTCTTGAGCTCTGGAAATCCTTTCCCATGTCTCAATTAACATGTTATTAACTGCCTTGTAACTTTTTATTTTTTCTTTTAAGATTCTCAATGTATTATTTATATCAGGAGAATACTCATCTCCTTGCTTCTCAACTGATTTGTAAGGAGAGTCACATGAAATTTAATCCACCATTTTTCTCATCATCTCTGATATTATTCTTCCTACAAACATATCATGTTAGATAAACCAAATAGAAACATGATCAAACATACCTTAATATAGTTCAATGGAGGCTATCTCGTCTGTACAAATTAGTCTAAATTAACACAATATACATCCATATACACATAATGATATCAACCTGTCAACATCTCACATCATGCATGATAACACCGACTATATACATGATAACTATAGCCACTATAATGCATGCATAGTAGTCACACATATGACTGACATGCATGCATAAAAATCACATCTATCCCATCCAGTCCAAGTGTTTGAACTTGGAAGATATGATACCAATCTGTAACATCACCTCCCACATTTACGCATTTTTGCAAGCTCCTCGGGGTAAACATGAGTTGAGTGCCACTATGACATGACCAGACCTCCAAGTTCCACTGATGGAAGTGGGGCCTATAAACTAAGAACTTCCTGACATCCTTGGGGACTACAGACCACTCAAGAGCTAGATAACCACCTTAGGTTGATCAATCCCTGATTTGGAACCCCTTTTCACTGAACTAACTCTATAATCACACCCTTGAAACATTGTGCATGTGATTATGATATTATAATCCCACACATAAGCCTACTTACATGTGGTTATTACCCAAAATCTCTAGTTATATACCAGCAGTCGCAAGATCTATGCCATTTTTAAGGAAAGACTCCATAATACTTCCCATAACCTCATGCAACTTTCCAGAAACAAAAACAAGATGCTAATAATGTTAACCATTCATAAATTGAACAAGAACCATACCTAACCATGCCTAATCCATGACCAAAATTTCGTAAAACATATGGTAAACATAGAAGTCGTAGGTCATGAATGTATATATGATCATAAGAGTCTACACTTCATCTGAGAATAACCAAGAATGTATAATTCCATCTTAAGATAGTTACAATGAAATTTTTTATCCCTTGCATTCATTAATCATTCAATAAACTATTGAATCATGAAAACGAGCCATAACTAGAGAACATCGTAGAACCATTCTTATAACCAACATATAACTAGAATATAAACCATAAAAAATAAGCCATAGGATCACTCGATAACCAATACACGTGATCATAATCATAATGAGAAAAATAGCTTGTATTAACATATGCAAAATCCAACCAAGTCAGGGACTTCCACAAACCACCCTACTATAGATTGGGTTGAACCGAATATTTCTTTCAACCAATCACTCCCATGCCATATTCCAAGCATGAATATGGGATCTCATCAGATAAAACAAGACATAATAAAAAATGGAATCCATAGGTTACCCTCAAGCTATCGTGACCTCACTTAAACCGGTCTCGAGATCGCAAAACCAAACCAAGCTTGGATGCCTCAAAATTCCTTCACCATACATTGAGGGATTTTCCTATCTCCTCCCACCTATCGAGGGCTTCATAAAGAAACCATCTCCATCCTAATGCTTGGGATTTTCCTGATGCAAACTCACCTAGTTCTAGAACCTTATGGCAATCCAAAGCTCAAGAATGAATCCCATCACACCATGACTATATAGGAAATGGAAAGGAAATGCTGAAACCATTGTCAAACTAGGAAAAACCCATGCCAATGACAACAAATGAACCAAATAAATAAATGCATGTACCATGCATTTACACCTTAGCTAGGAAATCACACATGAAATGTATTATCTACAAAATCCTCTTGATGAATCTATTGATCGAACCTTATCCTTGCGCTCTCTTGCTTTCTCTTTCTTTCCCTTTTCTTTCCTATGCTTGTCCTTTGCTTTCCTTTGCTTGATTTCTCTCTCCTCTTGGAGGTCTCTCTCTCCCTCTCTCAATTAATCCAAGCCATATCTAACAAGAAGTTGTGAATTGTTTCTCTTATGCCTTTTTATTATTGATGTCTCATTTTCTTCATTTTCCCTCTAATTTCCCTTACATGTGTATTTGTGTCTCGTCACCTTCCTTTTCTCCTATTTTACTTATTTCTCATAATTAAATGTCAATTATTTCCTCTTTCCCTTTATCAATTCCTTTGCCAATTTCCATAGCCATTATTAAACCACAAGTGATGTCCACTATAATTTTTTCCCAACACTCAACTTGGAATACATGTCTCATGACCTTGGTCATATTTTCCTTTATTATCCTTTATTACATGAAACTTTAACCCAGGGTTGTTACATTAAATCAATTAAAATTTCGATCAAGAGTTTTAATTAGAATTTAAAATTTCATCCAAGAGTCGTAAATGGAATCTAAACTCTCGGACAAGAGTTTTTAATTAGAATCTAAACTCTCAACCAAGAGTGTTAATTAGAATCTAGACTCTCGGCTGAGAGTTTTAAAGGGAGTCTAAACTCTTGACCAAGAGTTTTAATTAGAATCTATACTTTTTAGCTTATAGTTTGTCTCGGAGAATTTTATTTTTCAAAACTTCTCTATCGAAAACTTGTTTAAGTCTTGTTTGAGATATTTTAACCCCAAAGTTAACCTGAATAAACTCCATGACAACAAAATTTAGAACTCTTGGTTGAGAAATTTTTTAACTCTCATACGAGAAAATTCATATACTTTCTTTCTCAATCGAGAATCCCATAAACACAATGTGATTTATCCCTACATAGCAAAAAGTGTTTCCCAATTTCACGTTTTCACCCTTGCATGAGATATTCTAGGTAAAATGTCCAATCAATTTGCTTGAATGGTTGGAAAGGTATTGGGAGAAGTTTCAAAAAATAAAATTTCCATACACATTTGGGTGGATTGTTAAATAATTGTTATAAATTCAATGATGTGATCATAATTGACCCAAGTAATAGATTTATGGTATTGTTAAATGTGCTGGACCTACAAACATTCAAAGGGGTCTCCCTGATATGTAGTCTCAATTAGAACTCGCACCATTTGGTATAGGAGCCCCATCTAGAATATGACCTGGTTGTCATCTTCTTAAATGTTTTCCTTGGATTTAGCTATCAGCAAGAGAGAGAATCGCATATGTGCCTTCAAAAATCAAGTAGGTGTGTCAGGGTTCTTCTACTACAAAGGGAAAATAAAGTGAGCCTCTAAGAGAAGGATAATAGTACCACCCTAGCAGAGACACAAATACATAGGTAATATTCATCTAACATCCAACGAAATATTCCAAAAGCACGCGACAATTTTTACAAACATTATAGGAAATTATCAATATGATAAGCACTAAAATAACTGAAATAGTTAAACCACTTTAGTACATGTGAAAACAAACATGAATCATAAACATTTACAGAACAATCTTACAAATATTCATAATCCATGCATGAAGAACATGTTTCCCATCAAGTTTCAAATATTAATTAAAATTCCAAAGACACATGAATACAACAAACACTTCTTGCTCCAATAGTGGAGCGTTGGCGCCACAACTTGCTCCCCAAAAGTACTAACTTGTCTCTTTGATGCCTTATGGGAGAAGCTAAGGTGAAAAAGTGTTTTTATTGTACAATGAGGGTGTATATATAACAAATGGGGTGATCCTTCCCCTCCCTTGTGACTCTTGGAATACCCTCATGATTGTTTGGCTTCCCTATGAATTTTCAACTCTTACATAAATCGCTACATTCTGTACATGTCCTTTGGACTTCCACTTTACAATACATTTTTGAATAAGATTTTACATAATCCACAAAATGATGTGGAACATGATGAAATGGAAATGTCCACCCATTATTTTTTGCTACTTACTTTGTTTGTTCTTGAAGATGATCTCTTCTTCCACCTACATATGGCTTAGAGATGCGGAGACTTCAGTGTTATCAGATCTTGAGTTCTTGTCACCAACCATTGTCCCTTTGCTTCCTTGTGATTTATCAACTTGTACTTGAAAATACAAAGGTGTCTTCTAACATGGTCTCCTTCTCCATCTCCTTCTTTGTCATCCTGTCATAACATGCTAGAGTACCTGCATATGCAATTCACTCGTGATAAGATGAAATCAGTCCAATAAACCCCTAGTCTAAGGTGTTGCATGATGATCCAATCACTGAGTTGGAACTGGGTGGAAGGCTCGGGGAGAGACTCAGGGACTGTGCAATTGTGTAACTCAGGCAGTTAAGAGTTAGGGCTAAGCCTTAAGACTCCATAATGTGCATTTCATGCTGGACTGGGCTTGAAAATTTTGTATTTGAGGGATTCAAGGAGCCAAGTTGATGGATTTAGCATTGATATTTCCCAATGTGTAGTGCTGGAAGGACAAGGAGGCCAGGTGATTGCATAATTTCATAGTTAAGAAGCTCAAGGATGAGGTTTGAGGACTAAGACTATGCAATTCATAGTTCAAGTTTGCTTGGAGGGAAATATTGTGTAGTTTTGGAGTTTAGGGGTTGGGCTTGAGCACTAAGATTATGTAGTGCACAATTCTAGGAGGAAAAAACTGTGCATTGCGCAGTGACAAGAGACAAGGATTTTTATTGAGGGTTGAGACTGCGCAGTGCACAACTAAGGTTGGATGAAAGAGGCTGAGTGGCTAGGTCAGAGAGTTTTCCTAATTTTGACTAAGTGTTGGATCAATGAAATGAATATGAACAAAATGAGACTCTAAGTATGATCTCACACTTATATTACTTGATGACACAACAAGGAGCACTCAGAGCACATGAATAACATACTTTCCTCAATGCGACAACTTTGCGATGGATGACACCAAGTGCGACACTAAAGATACAATTTGCAATGATCGTGATGACACTTGTGCTACAGTGCTTGAAAATTTAGAAATGAGTGTGATAGATTTTATCATAGAAATAAAAATCATTTTCACATGAATTACTCCCAAAACACACCAAAACTAGCTTGTGTACATTGTGTGACATTAACATGCTAAAATATGACACTTTTATTTTCTAAAAAATGGGACTAGAACAATTAGAGAAAACACATGCAATGACTCTTAATGTTTGCGAAGAAAGAGTGAAAAGTCAAAGTAGGCTCTAAAATTTGGATGTAGGCCAAAATTTTTGAGGGTGTTATAGCAGCGACACTGGTAGGATTCCAGCTTCATTGCCTTGGTTGATTCTTTTGTGTAGGGCCTAGTTATTTAGGGAGTATTGATTCATTGTTCAGATCACTTTGGTTTCCCCACTTACCGCGTGCAAAAAATTAGTACCCTTTGTCATTTCTCGGTCAAGCACAACATGAGACCAACAATAAGGCAATGTTTCGAATCAAGGAAGAGTAGGTTAGTTCGCGAGATTTAGATTTTCAGAGTATAGTTTTTATCTTTGGTGTTTCTCCGCTTCCAAAAGGCCTATATCTTACTGTTGAGCCAATTAATCATTTATAAAATACCAACTAGCTACTACACATTATATTGTCAACCTGAGGTCCAGTTTTTCTATTTCAAGGTTATCCACACAGTTCATGCAAGATAAATATTGATCTGACTAATCACTATTATCCTAACAAAAATAAAATATTCAATGATAAAGGAATCAACCCATAACATAACTAAGAACTTCTATCTCTGAATAAACCAAACCATTCAAAGAGTCAATCTCTAAATCAGATTTGTAAGAAATAAAAAATAAAAGCTATCAAAAACTGAGTTGTTACCTAAGGAACAACATCTATAATATGAAGGAAAAATACTATGGAAAAATGATTAACTACGCAAACGCTAATCCTATGATGATCTCAAGGAACAACAATGAAGTAACAACAATCCCAATTGAACTAGCTAAAGTAAATCCACTCTGTAACAACCACCGTAATTTATATCTAAAAACAGAACATGATATTTAACAATTACTTAATCAATTTGAAATTGTAAATTGAAAAACAATGAATAAATAATTGAAACAAAAGAGTAGAATGGAGACTTAATGATACAATTGAAGACAAATTTACTTCCAGTATCAAGACCAAATCACCAGAATCTAATTGTCTTGTAAAATAAATCAACACAACAAATTAACTCTGAATAATAAAAAATTTCGTTAAACTACAAAGGATCAATTGAAATCAATGTCATATCAGATGCATGATTTATGTCAACAATATTACAATTGAAAAGCCTCTCTCTAGGCTCAATTCCTAGTCTTTGAACCATGTCTCTAAAAGGTAAGAACAATAAATCTATTTTTGATTAAGAGAAATCTTGAGAATCTGAAGATTCTCAGGATGCTCATTTAAGTTACAAGAGATATTAATATTTCGAGATGACCAGGTTAAAATCCTATCCTTAACCGATTCACTCCAAATGAGAATCAACGACATCAAGCTATCTGATCTTCTATGATCAATCCAAGGAACAACATCAGGTGCCAGCTCAACAATAGATTCCTATTCAAAATAAAGATCCAACTGTGAGTAAATATCACTTTTGTAATCAAGTCAATTCATAAGACAATAGAATGATAGAAATACATTAAAAACTTCTAAAATCAATATTACATAGAATATCATGTTACAAATGCAAGAAATACTTAGAAAAATAATACAAAAACTAAGAAATAAGGTAAGGAAATTATAACAATTGTGAGGCCCAACATCACCCCCCAACTGACCTTTTTGCATGACCTCATGCAACAAATGAGTAACATGCAAGACAATTAAGGAGTAAGCTTCATAAGGCTCTTCTACTCTATGTCTGAATCCATTCCAACTTACAATTTCCCGGAAGGTCACATACTTACTTGCCTCTAATAAATCATAATCATATTTATAATAATATTGAGGGCACCAGATCATGGTACATTTGTACCTGCACCCTATCCAATTGATACCTTTTTCCAATACCAGGTGGACACAGTCCTGTACTCTAGTCATGGCATGTTGAAAATTCTAGAAGCTGAAGGGTTCTATGTTTTTTATTTCATTAGATGATGCTTTCCATCTTAATTTATCTCCCCTAATAGCCTCACCTCTAATATATTCCAAATAATCTAATCCGGAATGTAGGACATCATTGTGAATCTGTGCAAGCGTAGAGGCAACACCAGGTTTTTCTATGAAAATACCATGACAAATAAGTGTACAAAAATGGTTCTGAGACTCTCATCTGACCCAAATATCAAGACCATGCTCTCTCCTCTAGAGGACATGGTAGGATTTTTCCCATTTCACATGGTTTAAGGAAAATTATATGAAGGCCTAGAACTGAATGTCTCCGATAAATGGGACAAGATTCTCATTCACATTTTCCTCCAAAAAGATATTGTGCATATACAATTCACACATAAGGTACTTTGTATGCTCATCCTGTTTATGGTAAGTAGTAATGAAATCCATAACATATTTAAACTCATATGGTTGTCTAGACTATATAACTTTAATTTTGAGCAATAAGTACTGCTCAAGTAAAAACAAGGCATAATTTCGGTTTGAAGACCTGCATGCCTAGGCATATGAATAAATGGAGCATATTTCATTTTTTTTCTTTGTAGCCTAGTTAAGGACATCCTTCAAATCCTATATTTTCTTCTCAGATGCTCCCATTTGTGCATTAGTTTCATCTTCTATTGTTGCCAATGCCTTAAATCATTGAAGCAATTCCTAATGATCCTTCTAAGGTACCACTTCTTTCTAATATCTTGTTATAGTCTCTTATTGTTTCTCCATGGTTTTATTCAAAACTTTAATGTTAGCCTCTATAATTAATGGAGTATAAAGAGGTACAACCTTTGTTTGTACTCCTCTTTCAATAACATCATATGGTGAGTCTGTTTGGCTTTCTGCTTCGACGGGGATTTAAGGAACACCAATCATTTGTATCTCAAAATATGTATGAGTTCATACGTTAGGAGAAACAAAGGTAGGATTTGTATGGACGCTTACTTCAATGGAGACATGGGTGGGGTCGGTATGAGTTTAAGTCTCCTGGGTTTTTATCTCCCTTTCAACTTTCTTCACATGACCCTTATGAAATTTCTTACTTCCTTGTAACCATTTTTTTAGTTGTCGTGCCTTCCTCTGTAATCTATTATTTTGTCTTCTTAATATATCAACTTTGATGTGAAGCCAACCTTCTTTTCTAGCTCTTACAAATCTGATACTTCTAGGTTTTTGAACAAGGTTTTTAGCTAAATATGTTGGGGAAAGAGGAGAAGAAACAAAAATTATCACCTCAAGCTTTCCAACAGTAACATGTTAAGTATATTTTACTATCAAACGGCCAATAAATGAATTGTAAACTTCTATTGGTATTATACTATATACATATTAAGAGATTCCATCGACATGAGGATTAATCTGAGGTCCAGCTGGAAAATCAGGATTGTCTCCTCATCCTTCACCAATCATATTTTCAAGGGGGGATTTTGGAGTTGTCTCTTATGGAGAGGAGGGCTCCAATATAGTGGTGAAAGAATTTTCAGAATGCTCTCGGAAGGTAAAAACTTCAATTTCATCAGATGATTCTAGAATGAAAGTGGCTGAGGAATTGGCAGGGGAAGTTGCAATTGGCGAATCGGGTGAAGTCCCTTGATAATAAGTGTTTTCTGTATGAGATATAGATTCTTATATTAGAATAGTCATTGCTTCTCTTGAATTCATAGTCTCTAATACGTTCTCTAACCCTTCCAATTCTTGAGCTAATTCCATCTCCTGTTCAGTATGTTCTGGAGCTAGTGAGTCTTGAGCTGATTTTTCTTCAAGGGTTTCTTGTTGTGTCTCTTCTGAATTAGACACGTCTCGGGTCAAATTTTATTCTGGAAACTATTGAAGGGGGTCTAAAGAACTCTAAACTTGTTGTAAATTTATTAACCTAGTTGATCTTATTCTTCTCTTATGTAGCGAGGCTAATACAAATTCCATTATTTTCTCTGCTCTGCTAATTTTTTGAGGGTTTGAAGTTTGTGCAGTTTCTTGTGGGATATCTTCTGTCATTAAAATTTCAGTTTCCAAATGAACGCTTGGGCCAGTGTCAAGGTTCCCTAAGAAACCTTCCCAACTCTGTTGTGTTTAATTCAACTTCTTACAACTAATAATTTGATAAGTCCATGATGACTAATGACTAAAACTTGGTCTTTGTATATTCTTAGCCTAGTAGTAGTTTCATGCGACAAAAAAATTAAGCAAATAAGGAAGGTTTAGAGTTACCTTTTGCTTTAGGGATGCCATTATTTTAAGATTTCATCCCCTCACCACATTGTACCTTCCATCACAGGTAATATACCTTTGAACGATTCCTGCTACTTCTTTCCATGGTTCTGGTATTGAATTGGGGTTATACACCTTTCCTTCCCTAACCAATTATTCACTAGGGTTCAGAAACAATAGAGCTGCATTCTAGAGAAAAGTATGCATTTCATAGCATTTTTATCCCTGTTGGGAGACCCATGACTTTTGATATTTTTTTTTTCGCTCACCTGTACATTTATGTTCTTTACCACTACAACACCATAATCCGATTTCTTTTTGAATTCCCATGCTATTTTTTTATCAAAGTGTTGTAATCACCCGAAATATTCTAATCATTTTGTTTGTTCCATAATGTTGTGCGCACGCTCCATGGCATGTAATTGAATGGTGTAACATCCTCATCCCACATCTACCCAAATAATTTTCCAACTAAGTTAACTCTGCAACGAGAGGCCATTATAATGGGATTCAACCTCCTAGGTGACCTTAAGGAAGTGGAATAAAAAAAACACATCAAACATACTTTCCACATCTGCAATAAAACTCCCAGGAGCCATCCCAACCACTCAGGTAACCATCCCCTAGGTCCCACTATGTTTTTAGACCTTTAAAACCCCATATTCTCCCTTGATATCGACAAGGGTGCGCCTAGGAGACATTGGACACTCCCACAACATGGACGTGCATGGATCCAAGGACTTTTTGCCTCAAACCTATGCCAGTTTCCTCGGGATTTGAGCCACTTTGTTTAGGAACAGATCCCAAGTAACTTCCCAGAACACCATGACACTTTTAGAAAATAAATATAGCAACAGAATAATGATAGAAACTCAAACACTTGAACAAGTAATTGACTGGACCCCTACTAGCCATGACATAAATTTCGTCAAACAGGTCACAATTATGTAATCTACAGGTTTAAATAACAGATCTAAGCATAGCGGTATCATACTTATATAAGAATCACTAAGAAGCATTGTTGCCTCATCACATTAACTGCATTACCATCTAATTAGGAATCGATACATTGTTCATTCATTTACAAATCAAAACATGATGAGAGCCATACATCATCAGCATCATAAAACACATTCATAATCAACATATAAACAATAGAAATGTCGAGCACATAACAACCATATAAGCCACATGATAACAAGCATATTTACAAATCAATACACGAGGAAAAGAGCTCTTGTTTCCATAAGAAAAATGCAACCAACTCTGGAACTTCCACGTTCCACCTGACCATAGACATGACTGAGCCAAATCTCTCTTCAACTAGTCACCCTTGTGCCATATTCCAAGCATGAATGTGGGATCTCATAAAACTCATCAATAAAAACCAAACCATGGCTTCCAGAGGCCAAAAAACCTCAACTGTCAATGAATGATTCCATCTCACATCTAGACATCACAACCAACACCAGATTGGTCTCCACCCAAGTCGTCCAAGGATCCAGAGCGTTTTTTCCAACTAGGGCATCCAGGAATAGTAAATCAACCAACAACTATCGTCGGGCTTCCAAATTTTCTTTCCAACCAAGGTTTCCAGGACTAGTAACTCAACCCACATCTTTTGTCAGGCTCCAGATCATTTGTCCAACCAAGGCTCAAGGAACTAGTAACTCAACCCATAACTAAAGGAACATGAGAACCAAGCAGAAAAATAAACAATGAAATGAACCCACAACACCATGGCTATCTAGGAAATGGCAGCGCTAGGAAAATCCACTGTCAATCCAGGAAATGCTCCATGCCAATGACAGATCATAACCAAGAAACGACATGCATATGCCATGCATGCCAAAATTAGTGAGGAAACCATACATGCAACTCGACACCTGGAAATAAATCTAGTTGTAGTTGTTGATCCCGATGTCCTCTTGTGCTTTCTTTCCTTTCCTTTTCCTTCTTGATCCAAATCCAAAGTATGCCACACTCCTCCAAGTGTTCTCCAAGAAAAATTTAAGTGTCCACGAGTATGAGAGAGAGAATATAGTGAGAGCTCCATAATAGAACTGAAAAAAGGTTTGAGAAAAATATTTCCCAATGATCCTCACAAGACTTTTTATCAATGAGGCCTCTAATTTCTTCATTTTCCATTATTTTCCTTCATTTTACTCCTCACATGCAACATGTGAAATTTCACCTTCCTTTCCTCCTATTTTCCATTATTTTCATAATTAAATTCCAACTAATGCCTCTTTCCTTTCCAAACCTTGTGTCATTGCCTTTGTCAATTTCCTTTATCCATAATAATCGAAATGAACACCCACTAGGACGTTTTTCCCATCATTCAACTTGGAATAATTGTCCCATCAACCGTGGTTATTAATTTTCCTTTATTAACTTTTATTACATGGAATTTTCATTAGGGTTGTTACAGAGCCCTCCCCTTTGGGTGAAAATTGTCCTCGGTGTTCAATGACACCTAGAAACCAGCATACTGCTAAAAGCAAAACATACTCCCTATGGAGCTTTATAACATAGCTCACTGCAACATTTACATTGACCACTGTTGAAAACATGAAAAAAATACCTTTTACTAGATCTTTATAACACAACTCATTACGATGTTTACAATAACAACCACATTTAGTTACTATTAAATATATCTTTTTAAATTAAATTAACCAATTTAGTTACTATATAATATAATAAATAATAGGCATAAAAATTAAACTATTTAATTAGTAAATTAAATAAGCATAATAAAAATAATAAAAATAAATCTTAAATTATTTATTGCAATAAAATAATGAATTAAACTAAATAAACTAAACCATGGTAAATTAGTATCTTAAATAGGCATAATAAAACTAACTAATTAGAAAATTAAATAGGCATAATTAAACTAACTAATTAGAAAATTAAATAGGCATAATTAAACTAACTAATTAGTTAATTAAATAGGCATAATTAAAATAAAATAAATCTTAAATTCTTTATTTTATATAACTTTGATTTTATTAATTATTACACATAATAAAATAAAATTCATTAAATGTAATTATTAAAATTAATAAAATAAAAATACAAAATATAAAAACTTTGGTCGGCTCTTTTCAAGAAATTTATCTCTATTAATGGTCTGAAACCCTTCTCTAAATTTCTTCATTCTAATGTCCTGATGATGGATCCCCATTGCGATTCGAAATGTCGACACATGTTCCTTAATACTGTGGATAATCCGGGAATCTCTTTAACAACCACATTTGTTTCAACCAAAAAATAATCATACGGTCTATGGAGCTTTATAAATCCAGCTCGATAAAATATTTACAATAATATACACATGTACACATTTTCTCAACAAACAAACAGAAGGATACAATGCTCCTTTCAGCAACAAGGGAATCTAGAGGATCACACCTCCACCCTCAAAGTAATACCAGGATTCACCTCCTTCCAAGGAAGTCTAGAATCCACTGCGAAATTCAAAGTCTGTATCCAATGTCTAACGCTACAATATTGCGCTATTGTACCCTCAGTGAAAAGTTACCGACTCATTGTTCTAGGGAACACTTCTAAGGTGCATCCGATTCCATCTGGAAATGCTAATGACCAAAACAAATCCATCCTCAACCTTCCATTCTTTGCTACATAGTCCCTCGGGAAATCTGGTCACCCCCTTTCATGTAGTCACACACCTTCCAAGTTTCTTTGGCACCCCCACCCCAGGTAGTCCATCCCTTGGCAAGGCTTCCTTGCATCGGAAGGTCAAATAACCAAGGCATATACCTACGTCAAAACCATCATACCAGTCATATCATGCTCATGGAAATCAATGGACACTATTGGGTACTAATGTCCCACAATGGCCCTGCTCCTGAAATGTTTTACCAGCATATTGCTGCATGTTCCAAATTCTTTAGTTGACACTTCCAGTTCTTTCAGCCAGTTTCAACCATCCCAAATCGGGCATTACATGCTTTCCTGTACCAAGAAAATAATTTCCATTATATTCAACATAAATTGAAACAAATTCAAATCATACCTCATTGGTAGCTCGTCAATAAGGTACACTTGAAATCCTGTTCACTTCCTTTCACAACAAGTCAAACTAGTTGTTTGGTCAATCATCATGTATAAACATATCACATCTAGCTATCTCAAAATGCAACCATCATAAATTAAAGTCATGAATCACATGAAATCACCATAAACCATAATCATAAATCACATGTAACCATCATAAGTCAGAATCATAGATCACATGCATAATAAAACTGAAATAAAATACCGATACTTATCCTTCACCGGTCCTTACTTCTGCCTTTGTTCTTTTGTACACACATCAGATCGGTTTCCACAATCAGAAAGAACTCAATGCCTTTTCTTGTCTTCAATCATTTACACATACACACAATTTACATCACAACATGTACATTCACACATGACATACAACACCACACAATACATACACCCACACCTGGCACACAACACAAAACATGCACCTACACCTGGTGTACAACACAACACATACACCTACATCTGGTGTACAACATGATGAATACACATCTCACGATACCGCGACTACAAAATGCACATACATAGTACCTAATTCTCGCAACACAACATGTATGACATGCACACAATAATACATGTAAACCAATACCATATGTACAACATGTACACAATACCACATGTACACAACACAACCTGCATAACGTGTGCCTAGCATCACTTGTACACGGAACCACTTGCACAACATGTACACAATGCCACATGTACACCGCACCACTCGTAAAACGTGTACACAATACCACATGTACACAAAACCACATGCACAACATGTACACGACACCATATGTACACAACGCCACATGCACGACATGTACACAACACCACCTGAACACAACACCACATGTGCAACATGTACACAACACCACATTTCAATCATGCACACAACACCATATGTACATAACACCACATGTACAACATTCATGTAACACCATATGTATATATCACTGCATATACAACATGTACATAGCACTATATGTACACAACACCGCATATCAAACATACAAACAACACCATATGCACACAACACCACATATCCAACATGTGCATGACATGATATGTACACAACATCACATATCCAACATGTAAATAGCACCATCTATACCCAGCACTCCATATGCAATACACACACAACAACATATATACACAACATTGTATGCACATAACATCACAGGTGAAACACGTACAACATATATACAACAATAGTACTGCACATAAAGAGACCACAAGCTAACTCCATAAGGCAACCTTGCTTCTTGTTTCTTTCCACTATCTATGCTTATCCTAGCATGCCATAGATCATGTTGTTTTCATTCCGTTGGTGTACCCCTCAACATTACCTGCCATAACATAGACATATACATAGTATAATCACATAATATCAATTCATACCCACATGATACTGACCTTGTAGATCTGTCAGGGTTATTCTTTCCACTTTACTCATAATCCAAGAACATCTTCATGCCATTCACTTGCATAATAAATCATTCCTCCACAAGAATGATCCTTGAAAACCTTGCCATATAGTGACATAGTTACACACACACACACACACACACACACACACACACACACACACACACACACACACACATAATCATTAGGATAAAACAATCACTATCCTGTCATACAACGACATATATACATATAAACATTAGCATTTAAATAATCATGATCCATGATGACCCTGTTAGACACGAAATACATACATACATACATACATGTATATGTATATACACATCAGGATAATCACGATCACAACATAATTACCAGATAACATAAGTTCAAGGTTAAGATAACTCCCTTTATCCATGCACAACATGAAAAACATTGAAAATAATAGCTCTCAACATAGCCAAGGCACCTGACACCTAAGATCCATTCACTTTACCTTTCATGTTACATTTCTCGTGATTGTTCTGCCACCGTCCATTTACCGTAATGGATCCCACCAATCCAACCGACAATCATATTCTTACCTTCAGTTTCCCTTATACATGCATCGGGCTTCATCTGAGTCTTACATTACCTATCATGTTCCATTCAACTCTCCTAAAGCTCCATCAACTTTCCTCTTTCCCAACCAGTTCCCAAGACTCTCAAAACATACGAGTAAATAATAAAAACAAACAAAAATAAGACCATGAAAAAACAAAATAAATAAAACACTTCAAAAAAGTGGTATGGCCATACACTAGACGTAAAGAAAGCCGCAAATCAAGTGCAACAAACTACAAATAAAAGAGCACAAGACTAGCAATAAGCACCATGAATCAATCCCCATGGTTTCCCAATGCTTCTAAGGGAAATCTAAACCTGAGCCTTCTTCAAGATTTCATGGAAGTCACTTTTTCCATGAAATCCCCTGTATCATACTGCCATAAACACATAATTGTCATGGTATAATATAAACATACAATATACCAGTTACCTTACCTTGTTATGACATGCATACTGCCTTATATATTAACACATACATATATCATCTCTCAAGGGACTCCAATCCCTTGACGAATCCAACCATAACTAGAAACCAACTATTATACCTATCAAATACATGTTCATAAATATAACACATGTCCACATAATGCCAAACAAGATTAGGTTTAAGAATACTTCCTATGTGCAAAGCAATAATTTGTTTGGGATTATGGTTTCCAAACATAACCAAAGGAATTCTTACCCAATCCCTTTCTTTTACCATTTACCTTGTTGCAATTGAGTCTATATTGTGTGTTATCACATCACTCAGTTGTTAGTTATATGTGAGCAATCAAATCACAATCATCAGTCATAATACATACTGCTACAACTATCACCTACTTATACTCAAGTACACATCATCTATCTCAACACATAGTGTGTTAGTACAACCATCTTAAAACAAGATCATTACTTCATGCAATATTATAGACACATGCTCATATCATGCAATTAATCAAACATTCAAAAAACAGATAGATGACATAATTGACACCAAACAGTCAAACACCAAATAGATGACATAATCAAACATTAAAACGCCAAATAAATGACATAAGTAAACTCATACCTTAATGTATCTCAAGGGAGACTATATTGTCTGCACAATCAATCTAATTAGCACGATATAACTTCACAACATATTAAATCAATCATAAATAAGGTCATGATATCCATAACAATAACTAGCTAACATGTTCCTCATAAATTCATAACAATTACCGTTCATGCATAACAATAACATCTACGTAGTCCATCCAAATTAGTACGACACAATATCACAATTATGTCGGCTCATACCTTAATATCGTAACCATAACCATTTGATAGTTTAATCTATATTAACATGATACATATAACATCAAGGTCTTAGTATAATAACCCTAATCATCAAGTTAACTAACATATAACGACAATAAGTTAAGGGTTGGGATTGATCCTTGAGACTGTAAAATATGCAGTTCAGGCTGGACTGGGCTTGAAGATTGTGCAGTTGAGGGATTCAAGGAAATAGGATGAGGGATTGAGCACTCAGATTTCCTATTTTGCAGTGCTAGAAGGAAAAATAGGTCAGGTGATTGCATAATTTCACATTTTATGTGCTCGAGGTTGAGGGTTGAGGACTAAGACTACTCAATGCACAGTTCAAGCCTAGGTGGAGGGAAAGATTGTGCAGTTTTGGAGCTCAGGGGGTGGGCTTGAGCACTGATATTGTGAATTTCACAGTTCTAGGAGGCATAAAATGTGAATTGCGTAGTGCCAAGAGACAAGGTTAATGATTGAGGGCTAACACTGTGTAGTGCGGAGTTCAGGCAGGCTGAAAGAGGCTAAGTGGCTCGGTCATGGAGTTTTCCCAATTTTTAATAAGTGTTGGATCAATGAAATTAATATGAACAAAACAAGACTATGAGTATGATCTCGCACTTATATTACTTGAAGAAACAATAAGGAGCACTCAGAACACATGAATAACATAATTTCCTTAATGCGACAACTTTGCGATGACTGACACCAAGTTCGACACTACAGATACACTTTACGACGATCGTGATGACACTTGTGTGATAACGCTTAAAACTTTATGAGTGTGTTAGATGTTCTCATGATAAGAACAACTAATTTTCACTTGAATTACTCCCAAAAAACACCAAAACTAACTTGTGTACATTGTGAAACACTTAACATGTTAAAATACGACACATCGATTTTCTCACAAACGGGACTAGAACGCTTAGAGAAAACACATGCAATGACTCTTGATGTTTACAACTACAATGTGCAAAGTCAAAGTAGGCTCCGAAATTTGGATGTAGGCCAAAATTTTGGATGGTGTTGTAGCAACAACAATAGGTATGAAGGCATAAAAGAAGGCCATAGTTTAGAATTTGTAGTAGAATTGTAAGATTTCCCTTATCAAATTATAAGAGGATTTAGCATATAATTGAGAAGAAATATAGTTAAAAAATTTAAAGAAAAGAAGAATAGAAAAATTGGTGGAGAAAATTAATTATCATTACCGTGTAGAAAAGAAATCATCAAAGGATGAATAAATTAATATCTTGGAATTGAATGAAACATATAAGAATTATGCATGCAAGTATGATAGGATTAACTATATGCAAAGCATGAGAAAGTAGATATTACCTAATTAACCAAGTGAAATGGATGGATTTAACTTATCTTTTACTAGCCAGGTTTACTCAACTATCTCTTGAACTTTCACACCTCAAGAAAGTAGGTTTTAACCTCTCCTCAAAAGTGCACTTATTTCTCCAAAATGAGAATTATCTCTTATAGTAGAGGAATGAATGGTTTCTCCTATAAAATATAAATTTACCTAAGATTAAAGTGAAATTTACTAATGGTGGTTTATGAACCCATGGTTTTGGAAACCCATGGTATTACTTAAGATGAAGCTCGTGTGCGCTTTAGGATAGAGATAAGTAAGTCTCTGAGGGGAAATGACTATGCATGTGAGGAAAAATTATACATGTACACCAACAATAATGTCATTAGTCCTTTATCAAGGCCCTCAATTTTTTTAAGAAAGGATTGCATTGAAAGTTAATATAAAACATACCAATGTGGATACAAATGTTGATACTGGAACAAGTTATGTCTCTTAGGCTCAAAGAGATTGAAGAATAATCCTTCCATGGAAAGGTAGAACAAGAGGAGGAACTAATGATAAAGTTGATGTCCTATAATACTCAAAGCCCTAGCGATGGTAAAAATCAGTGGAAGTTGTAAAAGAACCATAGACACATGATCCAGATTTATGCAGGAACGCAACAGAATAAACATATAAACATAAATACAGAGATGCAGCGGAAATAACACTTCATTTCATTAATATCAAAGAACTGAAATTTGCTTACAGACAGAATGGAAATAAAACTAGCTAGGGCGCTGGTAGCTATCTCTGAGAAGAGATGTGGCGGCTACGGGCCTCTGAACTGAGTTACAATGAGGCTCGAGGGCCTATTTATCATTTAGAAACAATGGGAAATCCTAAACAGCCAAAACCCTAACCCTAGGAGATGAAGCGCCAAAACTATGGGCCCCGTTTGGGTAAATTGGTGTTTCAACTTCCCAGGGGCGTAACTTTGGCATACGATCTTCGTTTGACGCGTACCATACCTCGTTAAAAAGATCTGTCCGAGGACTACAAATTTGGAACAAGAAACATCAGTCCATGGACCCATGTTGCTCTCTGTTTTCCCAAAAAAATGTCATTTAGGGCCTCAAAACGGCTCCGGAAGTTTAGGACCCGAAAAACTGCTAAAAATAGTAAACTATGCCGAAACTGAAAAACTGAAATAGACAATGGTGGAGCCCAAAGTGGAATAGGCGGGTGACCACCAATATCCACCTGGATCATTCCTCCCCCCTTAGGAAGCAATGGTCCCCATTGCGTTAAGTTCCTCCATGAGATGAGGAAATTTCTGCTGAACTTGGTCCCTGGTGAACCACTTTCCTTGGTGCAGGAGTTGGCCGGCTTTGACAACCCGATATAGTTGGATCTTCTGCTGGCGAGTGTTCTTGATTTGCATGTCCATGATGCAATCTGTGGTGGCCTGTTCCATGCAGTCTGGATTTAACTCGGTTGGTGTGAGTTGTTCTGCAATGTCCGAGGTGTCCAGTAGAGGTGGGAAGTAAGGACGAAGGCGATCCACATTGAAGACTGGGTGCAGACCAAGGAATGGTGGAATACTGAGCTCGAATGCATTGTTCCCTACGGCCTTGGTGATGGTGTACGGCCCGTATCGGAGCGGGCGAAGCTTGCGGTGGGGTCCAGTGAGGCGCTCCTTCTGCAAATGTAGCCATACTTTGTCACCCACATGGAAGTTGTGTGGCACCCGGTGTTGATCATGGCGTTGCTTGTACTTGGCATTGGCTCTGTCCAATATATCATGAACCTGTTGGCGGATGTGTTGAATGCGCTCGATGAAGCTACTGGCTTTGTCAACTTCAGACTGGACATGAGCTGAATTGGCCTGAGCGGCTGCAAATGGCATGGCTACGTCAATGGGGCATAGTGGCTGGAATCCCAAGCCCACCTGAAAGGGGCTATGGCCGATTGAACTGTGGAGAGCCCGATTATAACTATGTTGTACATAAGGGAGGCTCTCGTCCCATGTGCGTGGATGCTTTTAATTGTACATGCGCAGAATGTGTACAATCATTCTGTTGACGACCTCTGTCTGGCCATCTGTTTGGGGATGGAAAGCTGTGGACTTGGTGAGCTTGGTATCCAGCATCGACCAGAGGCTGGACCAAAATGTGCTAAGGAACCTGCTATCCCGATCTGATATGATAGACTGTGGGATCCCAAAGTGCACCCACACTCGTTCAAAGAAGAGTTTAGCAGTGGCTTCTGCTGTGATATTCTTCTTGCAGGCCGCCATAATGGCCATCTTCGAGAATCCGTCGACGACCACAAAAACACAGTCATTTCCCTGCTTAGTAGAAGGCAGGCCCGACATGTAATCCATGGAGATGGATTCCCAAGGTCGACTAGGGGTAGGTAGAGGAGTATATAGGCCTTGCTTCTTGATGGTCGGTTTGGCAATGGCACAAGCAGTGTAGGATCTGATGTGCTTCTCGACATCCTTTTGAAGGTTCGGCCAATAGAAATACTTCTGCAGGATTGCTACTGTTTTCTCGACCCCGAAATGCCCAGCGACTCGACTGTAGTGTGCTTCCCATATCATCTTGGCACGCTCGCTTAAAGGAACACAAAGGTGTCCCATGTGACATAAAAGTGCATCTTGGAGGTGAAAATTTGGAACTTGCGTACCCCCCAAGAGTGCCTTGTAAGTTTGGCCGAATTCTGGGTCACTCTCATAGAGAAGCGGCCAATCAGAAGTCTCGTGCCCACAAGAGTTGAGCATAGTGGTGAGCGCCACGATCGGTGGTCGGTTGAGGCAGTCTGCAACATGATTGGTGCTACCCTTCTTGTACTTGATGTTCAAATGAAACTGTTGCAGATATGTGGACCACTTCTGATGGCGATCATTCTGCAACTTCCCTTGTGTCTGTATGAACTGCAGGGGCCGGTGGTCTATGTGGATGATTGTTTCCTTCCCAAAAATGTAATGCTTCCATTGTCGACAGGCTTGCACAATGGAATACATTTCTTTGTCATAGGTGGGATACTTGCGAACTGTCTCAGACAATGTCTCACTGTGATATGCCACTGGATGTCCCTGTTGAGTAAGAACTGCCCCAATAGCATAGTCGGAGGCATCTGTCTCGATCTCAAATGGCTGCTGCAAGTCTGGTAAGGTGAGCACTGGGGCAGAACAGAGGCGATTTTTCAATTCTTTGAACGCCTTCTGTTGAGGTTCCGACCAAAAGAATTTTTCTCTCGCTCCTCCTTTGGTGACTTGACTCGAGGGCCAAGTGATATGAGAGAATCCCAACACGAATCTACGGTAGAAATTAGCAAGACCCAGAAAGCTGCGAAGCTCTGTTATAGTAGTCGGGGCTGGCCAATCCCGAATGACTTGGATCTTGGCTGGATCCACATGCACCCCCTTTCATCAATAATGTATCCCAGATATTGAACCTGGGTCATGCCAAAAGTGCACTTCTCCAAATTGGCACACAACTTGTGTTGCCGCAGTGTTTGGAGGACTTGTCGAATGTGGTGAAGGTGCTCTTCCCAAGTCTGGCTAAAGATCAGAATATCATCCAAGTACACCACTACAAATGAGTTGGTGAATGGCCGCAAGATGTCATCCATCATCCTCATGAAGGTGGCGGGAGCATTCGTCAACCCGAAAGGCATGACCAGTCATTCGAAAAGGCCTTCCTTGGCTTTGAAGGCAGTCTTCCACACATCGAAGGGTTCAATTGGTACCTGGTGATACCCAGACTTCAGGTCGATCTTGCTGAAATATTTTGCACCTTTGAGTTGGTACAGAAGGTCATCAATCCGTGGGATTGGGTGCCTATTCCGGACAGTGATCTTGTTCAGCGCCCGATAGTCAATACAGAGTCTCCACGTCCCATCCTTCTTCTGTACCAACACGATCGGGCTCCCACAGGGCGATGAACTTGGTCTGATGTGACCTTTCTGCAACAGCTCCTGAATCTGTCTCTTGATTTCATCATTCTCCAGAATAGAGCGCCGATAGATCGGTTCATTAGGTAGCGGCGCACCGGGGGTCAGATCAATCGGGTGCTTGACCTGACAGTGCAGAGGAACCCCTGTGGGTGAGGTGAATATGTCCCCATACTCCTCCACAACCTTATCCATTTGTTGTTGTTGTGCAGAGGAGCCCTGTCTGGAGGTCGTGGCCAGAGTCTTCTTCTTGCCCTGGGGGCGGATCATCAGGAAAACGAATTTCCTGGTTTGGGAAATGAGCTTACTGCATTGTTTTGCGGTAACCAAAGAGATAGCGGTAGGAGGTGGTACCTTTGGTATCCTGTACAACTTATTTCCCAAAGTAACAATAACAGCACGAGGTCGAGACTCATACACAGCATGACGCTTCCACAAGTATGGTTGTCCTAATAATACATCAGAAACATCAATAGGAGCAACGTCACATAATACCTCATCCGTGAAGGGCTTGATGCTATAGGGAAGGCGACATTGCCGGCTGACGCGGAGATCTCGTCCTTGGTGAAGCCACCCGATGGTGTATGGATGTGGGTGAGCTGTGGTCGGCAAGCCCAACTGCTTCACGGCGTCTGCTGAAATGAGGTTCTTTTGGCTCCCATTATCGACAATGAACTGTACAGGGGAGCCCTTTACCCACATCTGGGAGTGGAAGAGACGTTCCTCCTCCTCTGGATCTTCCGGTTCCTCCTTCTGGACCTTTGTAGTGGCAACGGTGGCGTTGGGCTCCGCATCAATAATCTGTTTCCCTTTTTCATTCCCCGTTTCAGGTTCTGATTCGGAGTCAGAGCATGCATCTGACTCAGAAGCCCTCATCTCGGCCACTAGCGACTGCTTGGCCCGACACTCACTTGTGTTGTGAGTGGAGCTCTTATGGAACTCACACCACTTTCCGTGTCCTTCTTTGGCTTTGCGGTGCTGTTCTTTTCTTGTGGCTTCGATGAGTTGTCTTTAGCCGCCATGCCTTGGCTCGGTCCTTTGTTCTGCGGTTTGGAAGCACCTTTCCCTTGATTTTGATTCGCAGATCCAAAGTCTCGCTTCTTCTGCTTGAATTTCTGCTCAATCTTGGCAGCATACCGGTATGCCGTACCAAGCGAGGAGATGTCAAGGAACTCCATTTCCTCCTAAATGTATTTGTGCAGACAGCTGCGATACTTTAGCACCAGATGTTTCTCTGAATCTTTGATACCCAACTTTGTGCGCAGGGTATGGAACAGATTCGTCAGCTCATGCACATCTTGATCCCTTTGTTGTCGCGGCGTGGTCCATTGTATGTACTTGTCCTCATAGCTCCCCACGGGATAGTACTGTTCCTTGACGGCGTCTCGGAAATCCAAGTTGGTACGGCCGAGAACAGAGAGGGTTCTGTCTGGTCCTTGTTCTCACAGTAGGTTTCCCACCAGTCCTTAACATGGGGGTAGCTTTGAGGAGTGCAAAAATAATCTTCTCCCGGTCTGAAAAGTCATGAACCGAGAAATATCCTTCTAACAGATTCAACCATTTATCTACAGCATCTGCGTCTATTTGACCCTCAAATATGGGAATGTAAAAATTTACTTGTACCTTAAAAGGAGTCGCGCCTCCAGAGTGGCTGCTGGATGCAGATGCGCCGCCGGTGGGTAGCCGTTGAAGGATCTGAGCAAAGTTATCCATCATCGCGTTCCTTTGTTTTTCGAGGGCCTCCTCGAGCAATATTTTGATAGGATCTCCTGCTCCCTCATCTTTCTTTTCGTCCCCAATGGGCGTCCGTCGAGGTTTGCGAGGCTGATCTTGCAAAGGTTCCACCAGATCAAGCCCTAGCTCCTTATACCCCGACCTCGTTGGGGACATGCAAAGAAGGATCGAGAAAAGGCAGACCGCTCTGATACCACTGATCCGGATTTATGCAGGAACGCAACAGAATAAACACATAACCATAAATACAGAGATGCAGCGGAAATAACACTTCATTTCATTAATGTCAAATAACAGAAAGATGCTTACAGACATAATGGAAATAAAATAGCTAGGGTGCTGGTAGCGAATCTCTGAGAAGAGATGTGGTGGCTATATGTGGCGGCTACAGGCCTCTGAACTCCGTTACAATGAGGCTCGAGGGCCTATTTATCATTTAGAAACAATGGGAAATCCTAAACAGCCAAAACCCTAACCCTAAGAGATGAAGCGCCAAAACTATGGGCCTCGTTTGGGTAAATTGGTGTTTCAACTTCCGAGGGGCGTAACTTTGGCATACGATCTCCGTTTGACGCATACCATACCTCGTTAGAAAGATCTATCCGAGGAATACAAATTTGGAACGAGCAAAATTGGTCCATGGACCCATGTTGCTCTCTGTTTTCCCAAAAAACATCGTTTAGGGCCTCAAAATGGCTCCGGAAGTTTAGGACCCGAAAAAACTGCTAAAAATAGTAAACTGTGCCGAAACTGAAAAACTGAAATAGAAAATGGTGGAGCCCCAAGTGGAATAGGCGGGTGACCACCAATATCCACCTGGATCAACACAAAAACAAAAACAGAAAGAAATAAAAATAATTCCTTCAAGTAAAAGTCATCAACAAAAAAATGATAGTCCTAAAATGCATTTAAAAAGTAAAATAATGCAAAGAGAGAAAAAAATTGAAATTTTTTTATCTAACCCTAAAAATAAATATATATAAAAATATATTATTAAGAAACGAAAAGAATTCACAATGGAAAGAACTTCTAAAAAATAAATTAATCACAACATAGAGTTACTAAAGATGCAAAGACTCAAAATGTAAGCACATAAATGCTTCCCAAATCTCCTAACCCGTTGAAACTAAGCATAAGTGTTCGAATATGTTTTTGACATTATATCTATCCTACATTTTACACCTCACCTCATTTCTTTTAAGATTTGTCAAAATATCATAATCATTAATGCATAGAACACAAGTGTGTGATTAATTAATAATTCAAATAATTACAATATAATAATTATATACTAATTATAAATAATGCAAATATAAATTTAAATATATATATATATATATATATATATATATATATATATATACGTTGTAAGGTGTCTTTCTTTGAAAACAAATCTTCTAGCTGCCACTTTGTCCTTCTCTGCACCATTGGATCAAATGTTAGACTATTGAAAATTTTTAGGCCATTAGATCCATGCCTCCTTCATTTAAGTTCTGGTAACTACCTAACTAACTCACCAAGCCCTATTAATCTCTCTTCCAAGATATGCCTGTGATAGCTATCACACTCGATACCGACCTCATTGAGGTGGTTTAGAGCATCAAACACGTTCAGTTTTGTTGATTCATACACAAAAGGGATTGTTGATTCCGTACACCAATTGCTACAACTTCTCCTAAGGTACTTTTTCTACTGGTTTTGTACAATCTTGTTGCTTTTTGGTTCAATTTGAGCATTGGTGGAAGGATATGGCAATGGCAGCGAAATCCAAGGGGATTTTCCATTTCTAGATATTTGGAAGCTTGCCCAAAATGTCATTCAATTTCAGTGGTGTTTTGTGTTCCGCTGGTGTTTTTTCCCAGGGAGTCGCTAGGCCTTAGGCTTGCAATTGTATAACGTGTTCTTTTCTACTTTGAACTTCGAAAGTTCTATAATTTCTATTTTCTCATTGCAATCTGACTTTTCTTGTGATCATTATTTAAGTTTGGTTATAAAATACTGGATTTTTGGAAAGAATTTTAGTAAAGATGGAGAACTGAATTTTACTAGGAATTCGTTCGATGTCATGGAAGAAAACTTAAATAGTACTGAACACTTTAATAATGGTAGTTTATTTATCAAAGATCATGTTCAAGGTCTGATATCCGTGTATCATTGAATACACAGAAACCTTAAATGCACATTTATTTCTTCAAAATGGCTCCCATAATTTTTATAAAGCCCTTTTAAAGTACCTTTAATCTCTGTCTTTGTCAGGTCTCACAAGAAAACTGTAAAAGGATTTCAACGCCTGCTTTGATAGTCAAAATATGTTGAAATATAGCTTCATTTTATAGAAATTTAATTTTCGTCTCTGACTTGTGCTCAAAAACGTTCTTCAATCGCCACCATGTATCCGTTTATCATTGAATCCGTAGAAACCTTAAATGCACATTTATTTCTTCAAAATGGCACCCATAATTTTTCTAAAGCCCTTTTAAAGTACCTTTAATCTCTGTCTTTGTCAGGTCTCGTAAGAAAATTGTAAAAGGCTTTCAGCGCCTACGTTGATAGTCGAAATATATTGAAATATAGGTAGCTTCATTTTATGGAAATTTAATTTTCATCTGTGACTTGCGCTCAGAAATGTTCTTCGGCCGCCATTGTTTTGTCATGTTTCCAATTTCAATCATTTTTGTAATATTTATTCTACTTTTGCGGTGTTTAATCATTGACTACATGTCTCTGGCAACGATTACCTGGAGGTATTGAAGGGTTATTTGAATTTCTTGGAGTCATTTTAGCAACTCTGAAGCGAATACATTTACATAACTTGCATTTTCAGAATTTGATGTGTCTTGCAGTAGATTTTTTCAAAGAAATTTTAGGGATATCAGGGATTGTTCTCTTTTAATGGAGGTCCTAACGTGCCACCTAAACTGTTAGTGTTCTTGCTATTATCTCAATTAATTTTGGTATTTGTGTTTTTCATTAGAATTAGATTTAATAATGTTTTTATTGGATTTTTATGATAATTAAATTTAATAATGTTATAATTAGTTTTTTTATTAGAATTAAAATCATATAATGTTTTTATCTCCAGAATTTTCCTCTGCATCAGATTTTCCAATCCTTTGTTGGCCTTGTGGAACCTCATCTAGACTTAGCAAAATTTGATAACTGCCATTGAATCTATTTGGGCTGCTTTTTCGACATTGCAAAGCCAAGCCAAAGTATGCTCTTCATTGGAGGAAATTCAAAAATACATTACCCCTTTTTCTTTGGTGCTACGAAACGAATTTAGAAACCAAATGAATTTCTGTATTTGTCCACACTTTTATCAATTGGAGTTAGCTCATTTTCATCAAACTCCATGGTGAAGCATCAAAAGCGGGCACAACTCCTTGTGACACTGAAAAGACAATGCAATTTTCAGGCACTACGATTTCAATTCGGTGGAAAATATGGGCATAAGGATGTACACAATTTGTTCCTGTAGTCCCTGCTTTCAACCCGAAATTTGTGTAAAAACAACACCCAATGGACCAAAATGTTTGGGGGGCTGTTGGGCAGTGAAAAAGGTATGAAATTACTGTATATTTTCTCATTCTTTTACTATAGACATACTCCTTTTTGCCTTGAGAAGGTAATTTATTATAAGAATTATGATGGGTTTACATTCATTGTAAAAAGATGACTAAAGGATGCTGTTTGTTGATAAAACAGGGATTAGACGAAGCGAACAGCTGTACCAAAGGCGAGGCTAAGATCAATGTAACTGCTGCTCCATCATCATTGAACTACATCCAGCCAAAGACAAGGAGATCTAAACAAATTGCTAAAAAGAGGCAGGGGATAGCTCGGCCTTGGTCAAAGTAAACAAGATGATAACAAAATGAAGAGGAGCAAATCCCTCAGGATCCTTCGATCCTGAGGGATTGCTGTTCAAACTCATCTTGGATCCTGAGGGATTGCTGTTCAAACTCATCTTATTCCTTGTCTTGTCCGTCAGGGTCTAATATATAAAGCAATGTCCTTTAGTGATCAAGGGGTCGGGGGAAAAGTTCTTATATTCAGACATTTCCTCTGTAATACTATGTTTATTGACTCTCGGCTTTGAGATAACAGCCTCTGTAATACTTTATGTTCAATTAATATCAAGAACGTGTTTCATTTCATTTCTTAAGTTCTGAAGTAGCCCAGCAGTATTTCACTGGCGCTAAGGGCCCGACTCTGGTGGAATTACCTTGCTGTTTGTATTCTTAATCTTTGTTTACTGTTGTGTGAAGTTGTGTTTATTATTTATTTCGACTACAGAGTTGATTGACTATTGTTAGATTGAATACAAATTCATCAACGAATTGCATTGCTATTTGATTCTTTGTAAGAAGTGCATTCGCTGTTCATTTATTCTGCTATCATTGTGAAGCTTTACTGTTCTGTATTTGACTCTAAGTTATTATTCTATTAGTCTACGATTCTTTGTGATTGATTGATCTGTAGTATTGGCGGGCAATAGATTGAAGTGTTAAGTTTGTAATTGCTGTTCAAATTATATTACTATTCCATTTCTAGTTATTTCTTATTTATGATTCATAGCTTTACTTTAGGAGATAGTTTGGTTATAGTTGCTGTGTACGCGTAGGAGTTACAAGTTGCTATTCCTTTTTAGCCTTTGTAGTTCCTTTCAGTTATCTTTATCAGCAAGTAGTTTGAGCTTGATTTCATTCCGATTTTTTTAAAGATCACCAACTATAAAGGACATTGGTTATTGCTTCCAAGTCCCCAGATTGGTTATATTGCATTGATTTCTAAGGGAAAGAGCTATTGCTACTGTATCCCTGATCGATGTTTTGTAGTTTGATTTAATTAAAGTTTCAGAGCATTTCCATTTGTGTTACTGTAATTAGATTCCTTTACAAGCATTTGTTTATTCTTGTATTCAGAATTCTGTACTACATCTTCACAGCATTACTCTTAGTTAATTGCAGCCTCAGACAGAGTACACTCTTGAAATAAAAAGTCGCTCCCGGATTGATGATTAATGTAAGATAATTAGGTGTTTGAAAGATACCTTTTTATGGCTAGACAGGGGCATGGGGGAGTCATGTGCAAGGCCAAATCTGTTAAACCCTGTTCAATTTGGAACTAACGTGGCTTATTACTTCAACTCACATTAATTCATTAATTCTTCCTCATGACTGCATATGGATATCGTTGATCTGTTGGCACGTCATTGATGAAAGGTATGAAAGGTACTTGCTATGATTATAATTGAACTTTCCAGTTGTCCTCGGGTTTTAATTCAGAAAAATATAAAATTTTGAAATAATTTATAATATAAAAATGATATATTTTTAACGATTGATTAATTAATTATTTTCAAATTATAAATATTTTGAAAGTACTTTCTATGATTATAATTGAACTTTTCAATTTTTCCCAGGTTTTAATTCAGAAAAATATAAAATTTTGAAATCATTTATCATATAAAAATGATATATTTTTAAGGATGGATTAATTAATTATTTTTAAATTAAAAATATTTTATCTACTAAATTTGTTTAAGAGTTATTGTCATGACATACAAACTAATATTAAAATTAAGAATTCAACTCCTTTAACAATGTGCAAGACACGTGCACATAGAATCTCCACTTGCACCAAAATCTACTCACCCCTTTTCAACAGGGACTTATTTTAGTAAACCATGTAGTTTAATCCATGGCTATTGCATCATCATCTCTATGTAAACAATTTCAAAAATCATTGTATCATCATCCCTCAATAAACAAATTCAAGTTGACTGTTGTCCTATATGTAAGGAAAAAGTGTTGTAAAGTTTATGAGAGTTCTTCAACAAATGTTGGGAATTAATTGCAAGATAATACATTGGTTGTTCATTCTTTTACTGATAAGATTCATTCAAGCATATATATCAATGATTGTAAATTTGGAAAGTGTTATATATCATATTAATGATTGTAAATCCTGAAAATGCTAATTGTAAATATGGAAAGTGCTATTTTCTTTTCATCATATTGTTGGAATGTTGAGAAAAGAAAAAATAGCGATGGAATAAAAATAAATTTATCCTATAACCATAGGTTATTGTTTTATAATATATATATATATATATATATATATATATATATATATATATATATATATATATATATATATATATATATATATATATATATATATATATATATATATATATATATATATATATTTAGTTAAATTTACTCCAAATTATATAGGGATTTGTTGGAATCATATTGTGAACTTTCCACAATTCAACAGATTCAAAATCACCATGTGATTAAAATTAGTTTCGCTAGATTCCAACCAAAAACTCTAAAATGTAAAATAATTATATAAAAAAATATAAAAAAATTGCCATTGAAATATACAACTCAAACATATATTTATATCTTAGTTGTTTTATTTTTCAATTAAGAAACAACCTTAAAAAAATGTTTATTTTTTAATTAAATAATAAAATTAATTGTTAATTTATTTTGATTTAATGAGAATGGGAGTGATAAGAAATATAAATATTTATGCCCTAAGGCATTCTTTGAAAACAACTCCCGTTATTCTTTGAAAACAACTCCCCTAGCTACCACTGTATACTGTTGAAAACAACTCCCCTAGTTGCCACTGTGTACTATTGCTGGCAGTCAGATCCACTGTTAAGTTGAAGCAACTGCAAGGTCGAGTAATAATGACTTCTTAATGAAAAGTTCAATGCAAGGACTATTCGTCTATCCTAAATGGTTTTGACTCCGCCTTGCTTCTTGAACGACAATGAACAATGTTTCTTGAAGCACTGACAAGAGAACATAGTAGTAGCTTTGTAGTGCAACCTCTTCCTTGTAGCTACTTATATCTTAGTTGTTTTATTTTTCAATTAAGAAACCACGTTAAAAAAATGTTTATTTTTTAAATAAATAATAAAACTAATTGTTAATTTACTTTGATATAATGAGAATGGGAGTGGCAATAAATATAAATATTTACGCCATAAGGTGTTCTTCTTTGAAAACAACTCCCGTTTTTCTTTGAAACAACTCCCCTAGCTGCCACTGTGTACTATTGTTGGCAGTCAGATCCATTGTTAAGTTGAAGAAACTATAAGGTCGAGTAACAATGACCTATTAATGAAAAGTTCAATGCAAGGACTATTCATTTGTCCTAAATAGTTTTGACTCTGCCCTGATTCTTGAACTGAACTGAACAATGTTTCCTGAAGTGCTGACAAGATAACATAGTAGTCGCTTTGTACTGCAACCTCTTCCTTGTAGTTACTTACATAGTAGTCACTTTGTAGTGCAACCTCTTCCTTGTAGCTAATTTTTGGGTGTTGAAACTTGTAGGGAGTGAAACCTCTTCCTTGTAGCTACTTACATAGTAGTCGCTTTGTAGTGCAACCTCTTCCTTGTAGCTACTTACATAGTAGTCGCTTTGTAGTGCAACCTCTTCCTTGTAGCTACTTTTCAGGTGTTGAAACTTGTAGGACCTGACGGGTCTGTCGTAAATGTGTCTGGTAAGATATGTGAATCCATAGCAATTATTCCTATTGAGATTAAGGAACCAATTCTGTTTTAAAATGGAAAAAAACGATTAAGAGAGAAGAAAGAGATATGCACCAAACTTGTGTGAAAAAAAAAAATCTTAGCATCAAATGTACTACTTTTTATCTTCAATAATTTTGAATATGTCACGATTACTTTCAAATTTAAATTTATACTTTACGACGTTTCCTTTACAACATTTAATATAATTACTGAATATTATTATTATAATATAAAAAATAAAAAAACTTATGCGAGAGTCTCTGCCAAAACAAATTAAAAACAAAATGTCACTATAAACGTATTCAATTGATAAAAGTTCTAACCATAAAGAATATAATCTTTAATAATTATTTGATTATATATTAATTTATGTTATAAATAATTACAATATTTTTATTATGATTTTTATTTAACGTTATAATATTTATATAATTATAATTTATTCTTCACAAATTCATAATTAAAAAAAAGGGTATTATTTTTACATTAATCTTGATTACAGCTTCTATCATAAAAATGGTGATATATATACCATCTTTCAACCCTCTATCATAAAAATGGTGATATATATACCATCTTTCAACCCTGGTCATGGGTATTTTATTTAGTAATTTATAACTATAATAATAACATCAATATCTCACAACAAACGAAATGAAGTTAGGTATATGTATAGTAGAGTATAGTGTGTTTTAAAAAAATGAATTTATTGTGGCACCATCCAAAGTAGCCCTTACATTTTTATTACCAAATTATATGTTTATGTAAGATTAACCCATTTAAGATAAATTCATAGATTATTGATTTGCGTTCGTTTATGTTAATGATTGTGTTACATTAAATGGAATGATTGTTTTTTTTAGTGTTATTTCTATTTTAATAATGGTGAAAGATTAGTTTTATTTTTATTTTAATAATGATGAAAGATTTGATGGTTATTATTTATGTTTTTTTATTTGTATAATTATATAAATTAAATGGTCGATAACTGTTTATAATTATTAAAATATTTATTCATTATTTAATTTATATGATGCTAAGAAATTGTAATATTAGTGTACAGTGGAGGTTACATATATAAGCTTTCATGCATTAAATTAAATATATAATGGAAAATATTTTTATTTTATCAAATCTACATCATTCTGTTGCTGTTGTGACAAATACTCTTCAAAATTTTGCGTACACTCGAATTTTAGAGCTTATTATAGATCTTGTGTTTGGTTGTTCCAAAGTCATTTTTTGTTCAGCTCATGTTTTTGAGCTCCCTTCTTGGATTGAAAGTGTCGAAGGCACTTGCTCACACATGCTTAGTCTGTAACAAGTGCATGTGTGCATTATTTCACACAAGTTTGGACAAGCATAACACATTCTCATCAATATTGTGCTTGTGAGATGTCCAATCTATGTCGATATTCATGGCACACTGACAAGTTTCTCACATTCATGTTGTGTTTGTACTTCCATTTCAGTGAGTTTTGCAAATTTTCACTTCCACGCACCTTTGTTTCTGCGAGTGTTTCTTTCATGTTTTCGGTTGTCTCTTTCGCTTTATTTCACTCTAATTAGTGTATTTTTCATGTTATCTTTGCTTTGACTTGTGTTACTTTCACTATCATTCACATATCTAAAGAGTCGTTCATACTTTAGCAATTGTCGTATTTTTGCATGTTAGCTATCACACAATGTATGTATGCTTGTTGTGGTGGTTTCAAGGGGTTATCTTTGTGTGAATGAGTTGGTCTAACCATGTGAACATCAATCACACTCATTCCTTTAAGCATTGTTGCATAAGTGTCATTGAAAATTTTACCTTTAGTGTCACACTTATCATAAATTATCGGAATCTAGATTGGGGGCAAAAATTTGCTAAATATTCAAAGAGCTCAGAATCGCTCCAAACTAGAATGAAGGAATAGGTCTCATCACCAGGAATCTGTTGCACTTTGTTTCATCGAAAATTGACTCCATATGTGAAAGTTAGAGCCTGATGTCCGCTTGACCAAATAGGCAAATTTAAAAAAAAAAAGTCAAACAAGATCAAAGGGGTCAAACTTCGGTCAAAATGGAAATTTCTCTGGCCCAATGTAAAGCTGACATGTGTCAAGCTATGGTTGGTCAAATCTCCTGGCTCATTGGCAATTTTTGATTGGTTTTTTAATGAACCAATGGGATGTTGACACGTGGCTAGCCTGGAGACTGCCACGTGCCCCTCGCAAAGGCCGGGTTTTGGCTATGTAAAGTCGAAATTTCAATTTATAAGGTGGGGCAAAATTTTATACAAGAGGCTGGGAGGAGGTCGGGCTCGACCCCGTGACCTCCCCCACACAACACGTAAACAATACCGTTGGACCACAACCATGTTTCTAAATATTCATTAGGCACATATTTTTTTATTTTTTTTCTAAATAAGACTAATTCTATTAAGAGAGCATATAGTACAATGAGAGATTACAGTCGTGAGTAGCAAAAATCAAGGATCTAGAAATGATAAACTATCAACCTCGGTCTCGAAGAGAAGCCATGGAATAAGCTAAAGGAACATAAAGAGACCACACAGGATAACAAGAATTAGTGGGCTAGACCAGAGAGTCTACCCAGAACAGGATGAAGCTTCTAAATGACATTTTTTCCCTTTTTTCTTATTGACTTTGACCCAGCCATTGTTGGAAGGAAGGGCCGAAACCAATTTCAGACCATTCTGTGCAGAGGGTAGATTTTCCTTGTCTGAATCGGATGAGGAAGACTCATGTGTGTGTTTCTGTAAAACTTGAGGTTCATAGGGCTCCTCAGGACTAGCTAAAGGCGAGTCCTTTGTGTGCTCAAGATCCTCCCCATATGCTTCTTCATTCGAGCTGAAGGAACATTGGGCGCATATTGTATTTAATGTTTATACAATGATATGATGGAGGTTAAGAAGGCCAGCGCCCGTGACCAGGCAGAGCCCTCCAAATTCTAATGGCTGATTAAAGACTTAAACCCACTTTATTAAACCATAAATAATGTTTTAAATCATTAATCCGATTTTTAATTCGGATTATTGTTAATTGTGCAATTAAAGCCAAAAATAATGAACTACGCACTTATCTTAAACTAATACGACCTTTAATTGTGGATTAAGTTGGCGGAGGCCACAAAATTCGGCGCTAGCTCTAGAATTAGTGGATTTAACTGGAGTTTTTCCAGATTTGGAGGGGTTTCCAAGGCCAAAATTGAGGAAACCATAACTGGAGCAATATTCAACCAAATTAGGCTCAGAAAGAGTCAATCCTAGATGATTTGGATGCTCTGAGCATGATGGTGTAGGTTGTAGAGGCATAGGAACACTTCTGTAAGTGTTTTTTTTTTTCACTTATAATATTAAAGAAGCCTAACGCCACCAGGAGAGGAGGCCATGCCTAGTCCACTTGAAGACCATTTGCTGAGCGAGAAGAGTCTATTTTGAGGTTTTTGGGTCTTCTGAATCCAATGGAGTAGGTTTAAAAGCCATTGGATCACTGTAGGTGCATGTAATCAGATAATTGACCATTAATCCAAAGAGGACCTAGCCCTTAAAGCAGGTCCATGGAGATGTAGCCTAGGAGGGGTGAACTCCATTATTAGATATTGTGTAATGTGTTTTCTATGTGTTATTTATCTACAATTTACTTGATGTACATGTATTTTTAACAGTTATTTTACTTAATGAATTGCTCATAAAAGACACTTAAACTTGGCACATAAACCCTCACATAACTGGCTAATTTGTGACGATACTAAACACATTTATTTTATAATGATGAGGGAACTAGCACATCAAAACTATTTTTCCCATATTTAGATCAAGTTTGTATCAGAGCACAACTTAGCTCATTTTAGCCAAGATTATCTCAGGATTTGCCAAAGCTAGCTAGAGAATTAGCTATTGGTTTTTTATTTGTTCAAGGATAATTAAATTGTGTGCAATTTTATGCGTGTGAAGAGAAGGTCAAGATTGAGGAATCAACTCTCAAATCATAGAAAAGAAGCTTTTTATGCATTACAAGTGTGATGGCAGCTTCATCAAGCATTGTTTCTAGTCAATATTCCTTAGCAAGACTCTTTGATAAAGAGATGTTGCAGAAGCTCTACATCATGAGGGATATGGTGCAAGATTTGGTTGAAGATAGGAAGGAGAACACTATACTTCAAGAGCATTTGATTGCCATGAAGGAGGAGGAGCAAGAGCTTCTTGAAAAGATGCATGATATGGAGACTTAAATCCATATTGCAAAGGAAACTCCAGCCAAGTATGTGCATGAAAATAAGGCATGCAAATCAAGTTTTTCTTCAATTTCCTCACAAGATGAATGTTTTGGTGTTTTTGAAAGGCACACTAGAGGAATAGGGTCCAAATTATTGATGAAAATGAGCTATGAAGGTAAAGGGTTAGGAAAACATGCACAAGGCATAATTGAGCCAATTGTTGTTGAGGAAAGGCATAAGTATTTGGGTCTTGGTTATGGACAACATGATGGAGAATGATCCAAAGCCAAGGAGGCACATGAAGGTGTTCCAAGAAGGACTTTCATTTCTTGTTCATTACCTCAATATTGTGAAGTTTGTGTTCATGAGGAATGCAAAAGTTTTATACCCACTTTGCAAGAAGATGCTCATAAGCATGCAACTAATGAGAATGGAAAACAAGAGGATGTTGAAAGATCTAAATCCATTGAATCTATTGTTGGTATTCCAAATAGAGCCACTACCTTATCAAATTCACCTTCTCAAGAATGCGAAAAAGGTGAATGTCAAAGGTATAAATCTTCCTATAATCAAGTTGCTTTTGATTATGATAAACATGGAAAATTCTCACATAATATTTGGAGAAAGTTTACATGTTCCTTTTGTGGTTTGAATAACCATACTGTTTCGAGGTGTTGGAAGAATATATCCATGCACAGAAAAAATTTCCAAACAAAGGATAGAAAGCCAAAGATCCAATGGACAGGGAAAACCATGTTGAATAGAAGATGCAATTATTTTGCACTCATTGCCATAAGTAGGGTCACCTTGTAGACAAGTGTTGGAATTTGTATCCAAAAATTCATCCACGGGATTTGGAGAAGCTGGAAAGAGATATTGACAATAATGGAAAGGAGGATTCCATAATTGATGTGGGTTAGGATAATTCACATGATGAAGTGCAGCTGAAAGAAACACCATTGAAATGGTTTGGAAATAGATGGTTAGATTTCTTAACCAATTAAGGACTTGCATTTATTTTGATGATTGATACAAATAGTGCCTTATTGATGCATTTATTTACTAATTGAATGCATTTATTTTCTCTTGAAAGTATGCTGCATATTGCATGTTTACCCCAGGAAGGTTCTTGAAAGTAGAGTTATGTTGACTCACTTAGATGCAACAAAGTTGGAAATTTGAACATGCATGAGTGATTGACTTGTGTTGGTTGATTTCATGTTACATGCATGTCATATAGACTTGGAAGAGTTGATTTTGTCTCCATAGATGAAAGGGAGTTGTTGACGAATTGTTTCATGAGATGTGAAATTCTATTTTTTTTGGGAAAAGAATCGTCAAAGTTATTAAAAAAAGCATGTACAATAATTATTGTTTGACTTGAGAGTTAGTTGTTTGAAGAAGCATGTTTTTTCGACTTGTATTTGGTTGATGGTTTTTAACACCAAGATGTAAGAGTACATGGCGATGTTCACATGATGTGGCATTTTTTGCTTTGAAGGATCAAAAGAAAGAGGTCGTCAAGTTATGTTTCTTGCACGATGTGTTTTTCAAGTTAATGGTTGTGCTTGTGATAAGATGTCTCAGGATTTTGGAAGGTCCAGTCTTGAGCGAGAGGCTCATGATTAGCCTTCATTCTCAAATCATGGCATGAGCAGCATGTAAATACTAGAGGATGATGGAATAAAAAAGGGAAGTGGACAAGATGCCAAAAAAAGAATGCAGCCAAAACAACAACCATTGTAGACTATTTGATGTGTTGATGACAATAAGCGAAATAGATGGTGAATGCATTCTTCTAGATGTGGAATTTGGAACCGTGGAGGTAAAAATAATGGTAATTTATTTTTTTGTGATTACTGATATTGGAACTCATTGTTGTAGTTCACTCAGATAGGTTTAACTTGGAAAAGTGGTTTCTAAGGAGAAGCATGCATCAAATGCATGTGTGTGTAAAGGAGGAAAAATATTTTCAATGGGAAGGCCATCAGTCAGCTTTCCAGGCACCAAGGGATCACTTTGGTACAACAAGGTGTTTAATTAGTCAGCAAGAAACCAACAAGTGTTGGATTGGGTCAACAATGAAAGGAGGAAATTGGTTGAAGTACCAAGCCATTTGCAAGGCCAGGCATGTCAGTGAACCCAAGTGGTTGTCATAGAGAATTTTCCAAGTAGAATTAACTTGATAGAACTTGGGAAAGATAAGAGTATTCAACTCTCATCAGATAATCAACTTTTGTGAGTCCAAAATACTGTCAGTGGGAAGGAAGGTTCAGAATCTAGATTGGGGGAAAAATTAACTAAAAATTCAAAGTGCTTAGAATTTCTCCAAACTAGAATGGCTGGATAGGTCTTGTCACCAGGAATCTGACGTACTTCATTTCATCGAAAACCAACTCCGTATGTGAAAGTTAGAGGCACTGTGTGCTCGACCAAACAAGTGAATTAAAAAAAGAAAGTCAAACAGAGTCAAAGGGGTCAAAATTTGGTCAAAATGGGAATTTATCTGGCCTAATGGGAAGTTGACATCTGTCGAGATGTGGTTGGTCTAATCTCTAGGCTCATTGGAAATTTGTGATTGGTTTTTAATGAACCAATGGGATGTTGACACGTGGCTAGCCATGAAGCCGCCACGTGCCCCTCCCAAAGGCCAAGTTTTGGCTATGTAAAGTTGAAATTTCAATTTATAAGGCGGAGAAAATTTTTATACAGGAGGGTGGGCAGAGGTCGGGTTCAACCCTGCAACCTCCCCCACACAACGCGCAAACAATATCGTTGGACCACAACCATGTTTCTTAATATTCATCGGGCGCGTATTGTATTTGATGTTTATACAATGATATGGCGGAGGTTAAGAGGGCCAACCCCGAAGGGTCAACCCTTGGTCCATAGGACCAACACCCGTGACTAGGTGGAGCACTCGAAAGTCTAATGGCGAATGAAAGACTTAAACCCACTTTACTAAACCATAAACAATGTTTTAAAGCGCTAATCCGATTTTTAATTCATATTTTTGTTAATTGTAAAATTAGGGCTAAACCTCATTAACTTCGCACTTATCTTAAACTAATCCAGAATTTAATTGCGGATTAAGTTGGCGGAGGTCGCAAAATTTGGCACCAACTCCAAAATTAGTGGAGTTAATTCGAGTTTTCTAGATTTGGAGGGGTTTCCTAGGCCAAAATTGAGGAAACTATAACTGGAGCAATATTCGACCAAACTAGGCTTAGAAAGAGTCAATCCTAGATGATTTGGATGCTTTGAGCACGATGGTGCAGGTTGTAGAGGTAGAGGAGCACTTTTGTAAGTGTTTTTGTTTTCACTTTGAAGATTAAAGAAGCCCAGGGTCACCAGGAGAGGAGGCCATGCTTAGTCCACTTGAAGACCATTTGTTGAGCGAGAAGAGTCTATTTTGAGGTTTTTGGGTTTTCTGAATCCAATGGAGCAGTTTCAAAAGCCATTGGAGCACTGTAGGTGCATGTAATCAGAGAATTGACCATTAATCCAAAGAGGGCCTCACCATTGAAGTAGGTCCATGGAGAAGTAGCCCAGGAGGGGTGAACTCTGTTATCAGCTATTGTGTAATGTGTTTGCAATGTGTTATTTCTCTGTAATTTACTTGTTGTACATGTGTTTTTAACAACTATTTTACTTAATGAATTTCTCTTAAAAGACACTTAAACTTGAGACATAAACCCTCACATAACTCGCTAATTTGAGATGATCCTAAACACATTTATTTTATACTGATGAGGGAGCTAACACAACAAAACTAGTTTGCCCATATTCTGATCGAGTAAAGTCATCACAAAGTTATTGCATTGAGGGAAACATGTTGTTAGCATGTTCTGGATGATCTATTTTGTTGTTCGTCAAAGCATTTCAAGTGTGTGATCACAGTTAAGTCATACCATAGTTCACATCAGTTTCTTCAGTCCTATACTTAGCCAAGTTTCAGAAATTCCCTAGCAACCTAGCCTCATTTGATTTTCCTCAACTATATATTGTGCAGTTCCAACCCTCAAGTTGTATCCTTGTCCCTTGTCACTGTGCAATGTGTAGTTCCTGCTTCATAAGATTGTGCATTGCACAATTCCAGTGCTCAAGACTGACCTTTGGCTCCCAGAATTGTGCAATCTAGCCCTCCACCTGGCCCTAACTACGCACAGCGCAATATCTGAGCTCAAGCTTAAACCCTGAGCTTTTGACCTATGCAACTGCACAATCACCAGGCTTTCTTTCCCTCTCAAAACTATGAAGTTGGCTGAAACAGTGTAAACTCCCTTCAACCTGGCTCACTAGCTCCCAAAACTACACAATTTCTCTCTCCTGCCCAGTCAGTACTGCGCATTGTGCAATCTCAATGCTCAAGCCTCATCCTTGAGCTCTTGATTTGCACAATTGTGCAATCAACCATGCTCTTCTATCCTCCAAAACTGCCCAATACGCTAATCCAATGCCCATCCCCTCAGCTTGTCACAATGAGCTCCTAGATTGTGCAATTTCTTCCTCAATCCAACCTGAACTATGCATTGCGTAGTCTCAAGGTTCAAGCTTCACCTCCAACTTCCTGAGTTGCACAATTACATAGTTACTAAGCCTCTTTCCCATCCTATCACTCGGTTCTGGCTCAGTCAGTGGATCAATATGTACCATCTTAGACTAGGGGTTTATTGGATGATGTTGTCTTGTCATGAGTGGATTGCAAATGCAAGTACTTTATCATGTTATGGCAAGATGATGAAGAAGGAAATGGAGAAGGAGGGCATGCTAGAAGAAACATATGGAGCTGAAGAGATAAGATGATCATTAGCTGAGAAGACGAAGGAACACCAGACTATAACGAAAGATGAAGATCAAGATCACATGGAAGATTACTCATCTTCAAGTCATAAGGAGGAGGAAGAAGGAGAACTTGTACCATCTTCCAGAAGACACAAAGAAAGAAGCAACAAGAAGGAAAACTTGGCACTGTCACATCATTATGCAGTCCTTGTCATCAGTGTCATGTCATGTCTTGTCACAAGTCATCGTATGTCACATCATTATTATGGATCATGTAATTACATATTCAAAATGTATTGTAAAGTGGAAGTCCAAGGGAAAAATTTAGAATATGAAGAGTCATGTAAAATCGAAGAGTCATAGGAGGTAAAACAATCATGAGGGTAGTAAAAAAGTCACAAGGAAGGTGAAGCATCACCTTTCGGTTATATATACACCCTCATTGTATGAGCAAAGAACTTTTTCACCTTGGCTCTTCCCGCAAGACATTAAAGAGACAAGGAAGTTCTTTTGGGGCTAGTGGTGTTATGTGTATACACGTGTCTTGGAAATTTTACTTAATAACAGAAGCCTTCATGGCCAACACGTTCTTCATGCATGGATTATGAATATTTGTAAGATTATTCCGCGGATGTTTGTATTTCATGTTTGTTTTAATTTGTGCTAAAAGTAGATGAACTATTTTGATTATTTTAGTACTTATCATATTGAGAATGTGTTGTAATGGTTGCTATTGTTGTCCCATCCTTGATGACTATTCCATGGGATACTAGACAAATCTTTCTTGTTGATTGGTTGTAATGATCATCGCATCTTATGTGCACTATTCTGCTAGATGTTAGACAAATACCTCTTAGTTGTGTGTGTATCTCTACTATGGTGGTACTATTATCTCTCTCTCAGAAGCTTACTTCTTTTTCTCCCTCCGCAGTAGAAGAACCTTGACACACTTACAACCAAACACTCACCAGGGACACTTGTTTTTCAAAGGCACATCCGTATTCCTATTTCTTGCTAATAGTTAGAGCCAAGGAAAATCTTCAAGAACATATAACAGTAAGGTCGAAATCCCAGATAAGGCTCCTATTCCAAACAATGTGAAATTTAATTAAGACTTCACAACAAGAAAACCCCTTAATTAGCGAATTTCCAACACATCCACATAATTTATTTATTTTTTAAATAAAAAATCTAAAAAAATATTCTCAATTTTTTTTTTTTTTTTATAAATAACTTTGAAAAAAATTATAATATAAAAATATCACTTTCATTTTTTATTTGGGATGTAAATTCCTATTCAGTGCAGTTTTTGCCATTCCTAAATTATGGTTATTAACGTTAAAATTGTTCCCTCACCATACTTTTTGTAATATTTTTTTAATGTAATATTTAAATATATAAAACAAATATTTTGAATTTCAACGATTTAAAAATCAATTCAAAATGAAACAAAATCCAAAAGCTCTATAATCTTGAGAGACTTACGGCCCACTCACACATACAATGCAATATAAAATGCCGGCAACTGAAATAAATACAAAATGAGAGCTTTATACTGCAGCCAATACCTCGTGCGCTGCACGCAGTGGAAACGGGCAGTCTCGCCGACTGTCACTCCTCGGGATTAGAATCCTTCACAGTATATGGCTATTAGCTACCCATAGCCCATTCTTGGAAGTTGTTGGTATATTTGTAATTTTATTTTTGTGGGCAGCAGCTTTATCACAGAAACTGACACATATGAAACACTACGTACGTAGTATTCAGGTGATGAAAGTGGAGCATAATCTGCACACCAATGAAAATAATTGTGGCGGAGCTATTGCTGGTTACTCAGTTTACCTGGCATTTCAGCAGAAATAGAATTATAAGAGCTTCCTTAAAAGGTTAATAATGATCATTTATGGAGTTGTTTTTAATGCGATTTCTTTGAAGTTTTTATGGATTTTTTGGGTTGAAAAATTTAAGGTGAAATTATTTTTTTCTTTAAATTGGTTTTTTTATTGTATATATGGATTTAGTACACTGAAAAATCTCTAAACATTTTGATGGTACAGATTTTTTTATGAAACTTGTAATTTTAATAAATTTCTACATGATTTTAGAGAAATCAAATCAGAAAAATAAATTAAAAAACTTTTTAAAAATCATTATAAACAACAACTAAATAATATATATATATACTTTTTATCCCTTTATAACCTATTAAAAAAATAAATCCACTCAAATCTCCATCTTTCATTCACTTTCTCATTGCAAAGAAGTAGAATTCCGTTCTGTTTGGAGTGTGAAGTGACATGAAACGCCATGGATCCTGGCCACTTCACACATCACAGAATAACATGATTTACATCCATCCAGTATATGTTATACATGTTATATGTTGAGAAGATATAACATGGCATGCCATGCATCAACATGAAACATAAGAACCAGCAACTGGGGCCGTAGCTTACTGTAACCACCCAATTTCATCATATTAATTTATAAAATTTGGCCACGACATTCTTCTGGTCTTTGTCTAAATTTACAACGAGGAGCTCACAAACTTGGAATGCTACTTTATAAATATTTATATCAATGCAAGCATGCTTCTTAAAAAGGGGAAGTTTAATTGTTTTATATTTATATTTTTGGGGTTTGTAATATATTTTTTTAATTAAAGGCTTTTGAATTTTATTATTTGCATTTAAAAATATATCAAAAATAAATTTATTTTTTTAATAATTTTTCATTTTTTATTTTATTTTTGTGTAAGTTTGGCAAGACTATATTTTCATCATGTCCAATATATCACCTCGATCGGAGTGGGGAATTGAACAGGTATTCACATCAAGGAGTGCTTTAACAAAACAATCGATCATCGTCTATCAAAGACCCATGGACAATTTTTAACTAAATTTTAAATCAAATTGATAAAAGAATACAAAAATAAATAAAAAAACAAAATTATTATAATATCATCCATTCACTTACAACATACTACTAATAATTAGAAGGCTTAGGTGTCAACATCCGACATAATTAAAAGAGGTCTTGCTTGGTAGGTAGGATATGGAAGCAAAATTGACTTAAGCAAGGATCTGTGGATAGGTAGTGATGGCCTCAAAAGAATCTCCTTGAATCTAGCAGTGGTGTTAAAGCATATAGGCATTTATTTACTTTCTGAACCGATGATCTCAAAGCTAATGAGATGTCTCTAAGAACTTGGAAATTGAAACTTGGAAATAAGCCATGACCCAATGTCGCATTGTGACAAAGATTACCTCAATATGAAAATCAACCATGGTCCAACGTCGCATTATCACAAAGAATTTGTCAATATGAAAATCAACCGTGGTCAACCATGTTTATTTTAAGGTTTATAATATTTATCTTAGGGTTTATATACCTTGGGTTTATAACCCATGGTCCAATGTCGCATTATGACAAAGATTGCCTCAATATGAAAATCAATCATGGTCCAACGTTGCATCGTGACAAAGATTGCCTTGACATTAAAATAAATCATGTTCAACCATGGTCAACCATGTTCCAAAGTTAGACTCTCACAAATATTGTCTCAATATGAAAACCAACCATGGTCAACCATGGTCAAATAATGACAAAGATTGTCTCTTGGTCCAACGTCTCATTGTAACAACCATGGTCATCGTTGGTCAACCATGTTCCAACATCGCATTCTGACAAATATTGTCTCAATATGAAAATAAACCATGGTTAACCATGGTCACATTATGTAAAATATTGTCTCTTTGTCCAAAGTAACAATGTGACAACATGGTCAACCATTGCCCAATGTCGCATTCTGAGAAAGATTTTCTTAGTATGAAAATCAAGCATGGTCAGCTATAGTCTAACATCGCACTATAACAAATATTTTGTCAATAAGAAAATCAACTGTGGTTAAACATAGTCAACCATGTTTATTTTAGGGTTTATAATATTTATCTTAGGGTTTATATACCCCGAGTTTATAATATTTATCCCTTGGGTTTAATATTATTCCCTTGGGTTTATAATTCCTTAGGTTTTTAGTATTAATCAATTGGGTCAATTATTCCCTTGGGTTTATAATATTTATCTTAGGGTTTATATACCTTGCATTTATAATATTAATCCCTTGGGTTTAATATTATTCCCTTGGGTTTATAATACCTTGGGGTTTTATAATTAATCCATTGGGTTTATAATAAAATCTCTTGTGTTTATCAATTTAAGGGTTCATATTCCTAGGGTATAATATTATTCAGAAGGTTTAAAATATTAATCCTAGGGTTTAAAATAAATCCCTTGGGTTTATAGTCATGGTCAACCATGCGCAACCATGGTCCAATGTGACATTGTGACAAAGATTGTTTCAATATTAAAATCAACCATGGTTAGCCATGGTCAAATGTCGCATTGTGGCAATGATTGTCTCAATATGAAAATCAACCGTATTTATTTTAGGGTTGATAGTATTTATCCTAAGATTTATATACCTAGGGTTTATAATATTTATCTTAGAGTTTATATACCTTGGATTTATAATATTAATCCCTTGGGTTTATCAATCTATGGGTTCATATTCCTAGGGTATAATATTATTCATAAGGTTTATAATATTAATCCTAGGATTTAATATAAATCCCTTTGGTTTATAATCATGTTCAACTATGCACAACCATGGTCTGATGTCACATTTTGACAAAGATTCTCTCAATATGAAAATCAACCATGGTCAAATGTCACATCGTGACAAAGATTGTCTCAATATGAAAATCAACCATGGTAAAGTATTATCAATCATGTTTATTTTGGTGTTTATAATATTTATCTTAGGGTTTATATACCTTGGGTTTATAATATTAATATTTATCTTAGGGTTTATATACCTTGGGTTTATAATAATTATCTCTTCAGTTGTTTGTATTAATCCCTTAGGTTTATTAATTTAAGGGTTCATATTCCTAGGGTACAATGTTATTCCTAGGGTTTATAATATTAATATTTGGATTTAATATAAATCATTTGGGTTTATAATCATGGTCAACCATGGTCCAACATCACAATGTGACGAAGATTTTCTCAATATGAAAATCAATCATGGTCCAACGTCACATTGTTACAAATATTGTCTCCATATGAAAATCAATCATGGTTAACCATGGTCAACCATCGTCTAACGTCTCATTCTGAAAAAGATTATCTCAATATGTAAATCAACCATGGTCAACCATGATTGTCTTATGGTTTATAATATTTATCTTAGGTTTTTATACCTTGAGTTTATAATATTGATTACTTGGTTAAAAACATTATTTCTTTGGGTTTATTAATCAAAAAATTCATATTTGTAAGATATAATGTTATTCATAGAATTTTTAATATTATTCCTTGAGCTAAATATATATCTTTAATTTTAATCAATTAATAATAATTAATATAAACTATAAAAATTTTAATATTTGTATTAATAAATAAATAAAGCAATATTTATATTAATAAAACAATAATAATAAATATTAGTTAATTATTATTTAATTATTTAATAAATTAATTAATAATGATTTACTTAATTGATATAAACTATAAAAAAAATATTTTTACTAATAAATAAATAAAAGCAATATTTATATTAATAAAAAAAAATAATAATACTTTGTTATTTATTATTCAATTATTTAATGAATTAATTAATAATGAATGAAGAAAAATTAATTCATTAATAAAGAATTAATTAATTAATTAATAACGATTTAATTAATTAATTAACCATAAATGATATGCTTTATTAAATAGCAATATTTATTAATGAAATGTTTTATTAATTAACAATATATCATATCATTAAGAATATTAATAACATTATTTAATTAACCATATTATTAATAATATTAATTAAAAATATTTATATATTAATGTTTAATTAACAAAATTAACAATACTTATATTTAATTAACAGTGTTTATTAATGTGGTTGTGCATGTGATTGATATATGTCTTCAATATTATTATCCGCCCTTTAAAATGAATTTAACATGGTAGGAGCCATAGTAATCCTTACATTTGTTGTGACTAAATTATATATTTATCCATGTGAGATAAATCTATAGTATTATTGATTTGTTTTATTTTTATGTTAATAACTTCAAAAGATCCAACTATTATTATTGATATTTTAAAAATAAATTTATTGATTAATTAAATATTTTGAACTTGTATTGAAATTTTGTACTCATATAAAATTTATATTTTAAAATATAAATTTAGATACCTTCAAAAACAAATAATAATACAAAAATATTAGTTATGTTATTGAAAACATATATATATATATGGGCTAACTTGTGTGAGTCTTAAGATTAGTATGGACTCAAGGGAATTTAAGCTCTTTTTGCTTGAGAAATTATCACAGGATGTACCTTGTTTAGGTCACAACAACCCTTAACATGGTTGGATTTTTTTTTCCTACACAATAACTTTCATATCACACAGTGCGTTAACAATATACCCCATCATCATCTATTCTACACTTTATGCACCATAATACAAAAATATTAATTATATTATTTGAAACAAAATATAATATAAAAATATTAATTACATTAGTTAAATTTACATGTAAAATATTTTTCTTGGAGTTTTTGCTATTCTTGAAATATTATTAATATTATTATTATCCAATTTTAAGGTCAAAACCAAGCCAAAAAAGAAATTGGCATCAATTAGGATACGAGATCCTATTGTTTGGGGACAAGAGGTCCACTTCAAATAGTTATGTGATGCTAAATTTACTAAACATACTTTACCTTTTAAATTTTGAACTCATAACCTCTTAAAAAAATTAAGAGATATAAATACTCATTAACCTCCTGTTGTGGTTTATTTTGAATTTTTGCTCCATGGTTAAAAAGAAAATTCAAAATGAAACAAAATCCAAAAGCTCCATCAAAATCTTGCCAGAGTTATGACCCACTCACACATGGAGTGCAATATAAAATATTGTACATCTCGTTCTCTCCCTCGCAGAAACTGCAGGGAACTGAAATAAATAAAAATGAGAGCTTTATGCTGCGGCCAATACCTCGTGCGCGGGGCAGTCTCGCCGACTGTCACTCCTCTGGATTAGAATACTTCACAGTACATGGCTATTAGCTAGCCATAGCCCATTGTTGGAAGTTGTGGGGTATATTTGTTATTTTATTTTATTTTGGTGGGCAGCAGCTTTATCAGATAAACTGACATGCATATGAAATAGTACGTAGGTAGTATCAGGTGATGGGAGTGGAGGGTAATCTGCACACCAATGAAAATAATTGTGGAGGAGCTATTGCTGTTTATTCAGTTTACCTGACATTTCATCAGATTTAGAATTTCAAGAGCTTCAAATAAAATGTTAGTAATTATAATTTATTGTTAAGTTTGTGGTTAAGTTGGGTATTAAATTTATATGATATTTTTTTAAAGAAGGGATCTGTCTTTCCTCAACATTTCCACTAATATATATTTTAATTTTTTAACAAAATAGCTATGTCCAATTTAACCAGCTGAACATTTCCAACTTAACTATTCTTATAATTTAAAAATATATATATATATTTTATTCTCTATAACATGTTGAAAAAATAAAATCCATTGAAACCTCCATCTCTCAGTCACTTTATCAGTTGAAAGAAGTAGAAATTCCGTTCTGTTTGTGAAGTGAGAGGAATAGCCATGGGTCCATCCATCCATCCATGGCATCACATACATAAGATATATAAAATGATATACATCCATCCAATGGGTTTATGTTGAGAAGATATAACATGGCATGTCATGCATCAACATGAAACATAAGAGCTACGCAATCTCAGCATATCAATTTATAAAATTTGGACATGACATGCTTATGGTCTTTGTCTAAATTTACATCGATCAAGGAGATCACACTCTTGGAATGCTACTTGATATATATTTATATACATGTACAGATCGATGCTAGCATGCTTCTTCAAAAAGTATAGGATATCAAATGTGAAGTTTAATTCTTTTATATTTATATTTTTGGGGGTTGTAATAATTTTTTGGGAAGAGTTTTCAAATTTTATTATTTGAAATGGGTTTTCAAATATATAAATAAATTCAAAAAATTATATATATATAATTATAACTTTAAGTTAATTAAAAGAGGTTTTATTTGATTTAAGTAAGGATCTTTGGATAAGAGGTGATGGTCTAAAAAGAATCTTTTTAAATCTGTAGTGGCTTTTAAAGTGTAGAGGCGTTTTTTTGCTTTTTGAAGTGTTTGATCCTGAAGCTAATGAAATGTCTCCGAGATCTTGGAAATCAACTAATAGTCTAGGACTCTAGCATGAGAATGGTCACAGTTTGTCTTATCACTCACACATAATGGAATTAGACTGAGTAGAAACAGTGACAATCTCATGTGGAAAATGAACAAAGAGTGCAAGATGGTGACAAAGAAATTACCTTATGAAGTGATGGTGACACAAGAAGTAGAGTCAAACCCTTTTCAATGGTATAAAGTTGTTTGGAAGTGACATTGTCCTTTAAAAATGTCTCTTTGTTTGGCTAGCGCTAAATAATAAGATCCTCAAACAAGATAATCTTCAAAGATGTGGCTCAGAATGGCCTACAAGATGCCCACTCCGTTGTCATAATAAAGAGTCAGTGACACGCTTGTGGATTGTGAGGCTTGTGTAGGGTTATGGTTGGGTGGATCATTAGGAAATGTCTCTCAGAGTGGGAAAAAACCCCAACCTTGGATCATTTTCCCAACCTTTTAAGATTGGTCTTTTGGCATATTTGGTTACACCGGAATAGAATCATTTTTGGTAGAAGTCTCAAATATACTACATGTCCAAAAATAACAATGAAGGAACTCAACACAAAAGGTTTAAAGAAGAACAAAATTCCAATTGGGTCTAGGATAGATACTTCAAAGGCTCGAGCTTTCTTTCATGGAGGAAAGAGTCATGTCAAGGACTTTTGTCGAGTGGAAGTAGCATTTCACCTTAATAACCATCATGCTTTTCTTCCTAACCTGGGGTTGAGGCTGGGATCTAATAATAAAGAATAATTAATTAAGATTTGGCTCATCCTTGACTTTGCAATAAAGAAGAATTAATTAGGATTTGGCTCATCCTTGACTTTGCAATAAAAAGGAATTAACTAGGATTTGGCTCATCCTTGACTTTGCAATGTCCAAGCACCTAAAGTGCCAACAAATTTTTGGTGATTCTCCAGTGGTTATTGATTCGTTCTTGGGGATCAATACATTACATAGTTTGTCCCTAAATCCTTAGCAACAAAGAATTGGCCAACTAGAAGATTTTTTTGAGTAACTGTAAGTATCAAATATCCATAAGGAACACAAAGTTGATTCATTCTTAGGGATCAATACATTACATAGTTTGTCCCTAAATTCTTAGCAACAAAAAATTGACCAACTAAACTTTTTTTTGAGTAATTGCAAGTATCAAATATCCATAAAGAACACAAAATTGATGTGGACAGTAGATCAAAAGAAATATTACTCCAACTTATACGACATTTAGTAATAACAGAAAAAGTCCCTCATATTCTTTGAGTGAATGCCAACCATATTTCCTAAAATGAAGTTGTGACTATTTTTATTATGATTTAATAAACATATACGAAATAATGTAATTGAACAATAATATATGCACTTAGATTTCAATAAATTAATAAATATATATAATTTTTTTAATAAAAAAAAAAACATACAGTCAATAATAAATAGTAATCTTTAACATTTAAACAAATGTGTAACACTTTTTCATTTTATCTTATTATATGTAAATGAGTGATATTTTTTTATTGTTTTGTAACGTTGGGAATCTTTTGAAAAAATTGATATTTTTTTATTGTTTTGTAACGTTGGGAATCTTTTGAAAAAATTTCTCTTAATTATAATTGTTTTTTTAAGGATTATGTTACTTCATATTTGTATTTTATTTTAAAATAAATTTATAAATATATAATAGATTTAATAAAAAATAAATAAAAAATCACTGAGATTGTAATTTAATCTTATGAGTAGTATATTTTTTTATTTAAATATTTAAAAAAATTGTTGTAATAAAAAATTAATAATTAGATAAAAAATGGATTTTTTTTTTTCAGTTTAGTATTTTTAATGTTTTATATTAAGTATCACTAATTATTATTAAAAATATATCAATCAAATTTCAATCTAAGTTTAATAATTTTTAATTAGCCAATTTAAATTTATCTTAATTTGGAATCTATCAAGAACTTACGAGATCAAATCTCTTGAGGTGCAAATCTCTTTTCTGAATGCAAAATTTGACAAAAGGTTTGCACCTCCAGAGATTTGATCCCTCCTCCGAGGTTGATAGGTCTGGAATTAAGATGGATGTAGGTTGGTTTAATTATTAATTTTATTTTTAACTAAGTCAAAATGTTTTAATTAATAATTTAATTTTAATTTTAATTTTATTTTTTATGTAGTTTGATTGGTTCAAAATTTTTAGATAACATAATATAACACGACATTACAACATCTCTTCCATACTGGGATGGAGAGTGTTTCTAAAAATATGCATATTTACAAAATATTTTGATTATGAAATGAGAGGTGGTTTTTCAGCATGTGGTATTGATGAGCCATGGTATAGGCCCATGATATACTATGGTTAATAATATCCATGGTAAAGTGGGGTGAGTATCTAGGGTTAAAAATCTTGTTATATTGTAAGTATTATTTTGATTGTGAAATAAGAGATGGTTTTTGGGTATGGGTAAACAAAATTACATGTTGTATGAGCTGATATATGTCCAAAGACATTTAGAATGCCGCAGAAAAAATAAGCAAAAGAGATACAATTAGGATTTTCTCCCCTTCTTCTTTTCAACCTTACGCCAAGCACCAGGTGTTGGCCCGGTCTCGATAAGGAAGAGCTGATTTTCTTCCATTGGTGCTCCATTATCCTTATCAGAGTCTGATGTGTTTGTTGTATGTGTTCGTTTATATCCCCCACTGTCTAGTGTTCCAGGTACCATTTCCTGCTGAGTCTTTGTGGTGGTGTCGAGAGGATCTTGCATTTCCTGTTCTTGTGTGCCCAAGGAAGTATCTGTTTGTTGGTTCTCTTGTGGTGTTGGTTCCACCTCTTCTTCCTGTAGTTCTGGCTCTTCAGAGGGAAATTGCCAACCTTTTGCCGCTTTGCCTGTTTTCTTCTTTTTCCTGTTATCCCTTTTGGCTGCCGGGCATGAGTTTTGTAGGTGTCCTGTACACTTACATATCCGGCATCTGAAGGCTGTGTTCTCATAATCTAATTGTTGTGTCCATCTCTGTTGTTTTTTGTTCAGCATAATGGACTCAGGGAGTCCCTTGCTCAAGTCTACCTCCACACAGATTCGTGCAAAGGTGAATATGCACTCCTCCAGGCGTTGAGTGTCAGTTTTAATGTATCTACCAAGGGTGTTTCCAATGCAGCCAAGAACATTTTCATTCCAAAAATGTAGCGGGAGATTGTAGAGCCTTACCCAGACCGGCATTTTGGTCACTTCCATGGTGTTGGCGTCAAAATCTGGGAACCATGGTGTAATGAAAAGTCCCGTGGAGCCCCAGAACCATGGTCCCTGGCTGATAATGTCATCTCTGGCCTCAGTAGATGAAAATTTGACAATGAAGAATCCTTTAGAACATAGGTGTATTTCACATTCCATGGTCCAGTTTGTAAAAATCCAATGGAACAACTCCATTGGTTTGGGCCAAAAACAGTTGAATTTGCCTATAATGGCTTGGGATTCGTAGGCAGTTCTATGCACATCAATGTCTAGACTGTCTATATTTATTTCAGGCACGCTGTCCTGCAGTTCTACAACGTATGGCTTGGGGGAACTTTCAGCAGGGGCAACAGGTACTGTGGGACAGTTTTTGTCCCCTTGTAATACATTCCGGTATGAGCCTTTTGTGGGAACTATTCTGGATGTTCCTGCTCCCATGGAGGATCCTTGTGCCTTGTTTTGACCCATCATTCCACCCCTTAGTCTAAGGTTGAGGCAGATGGAAGAGCCAGGGCCAATGGCATAGTCATTAAGAGTGCAATGGTCAGCTAAAGCTTTTCCCCCAAATATCAGTAACTGTGAATGAAATGGGTAACCTGCCACAGACCGGATAACTTCCTTCAGATGTGGTATAGAATCTGTTGGTCGAATCCATATAATAATGTTGTTGCCTACAGGAGGCTTAATGAAAACTTGGTAAGATTTCGAGCCTACCTAAGGGTCGATGTTACAGATATGCGGACTGCATTTGTTGACTATAGGCACATCGTTCAGGTCGTGGGCCAGTGCTTGCCATGGATGTTCCGAGGGCTACCACAGAGTCCGCATAGAGCCTGCCCGGCAACCAAAATCAATAACGTAGCCGCGCCCATAGTTCTTTGGCACATCCGGCGCGGAAGGGAAGTGAACAGGGGCGAACAGCCGAGACCCCCAGCGAACAGCACGATAAAAACTACAGTTGAGAGAGGTAAGATACCCATTTCCTGCAGGTACGAATATCTGTTGCCGTTGGAAGAAAACCACCAGAACCGATCCAGAACTGTGGAAACATAAAACAGAGATACCTCCACGATATGGTTGCCGCTCTGTGCCCCATAATCCTCTAAAAAGTTTGTAATCTGCGTCAAACCGTGGCCTGAGATCAGTGCAGACGAGGGGGTATGAGCGAGTCGCCTCTGAACAAAGATAAGCATGCTCAAAAGATCGGTGCGGCGCCTCTGAAACATGGTCCGCCGCCGCAGTAGACAGAGTAGCCGAGCCCTGTGCCCTAGGGTTTCCAAGAACAAACGCTCCGCTTCGCTCCATCTTTTCCGCCACCTTGGGTGCCGAGTTTGAGTTCATCCATGTTTGATATATTTTAATGTGATAGAGATGTAGATATATCTCAAAAGTAATTATAATTTTTTTTTTTAGATTTAATAAAAAAAATGTTATAACATTAAATTCAAATAAAATATTTATAATTTTTTTTTATTGTGAAATGAAAATGGTTTATGGGTATATTGTATTGATGAGTCGTGATATTGGCCCATGTTATTGTATCTAATCTTATTTATAAGTTAATAATAGTTATGAAAAACATATTATTATATTGTAACTTTATTGTAAATATTAAAATTTGATGTGCTTATTAATTAAATTATATCAAATATGGTTCTAGAATCATTATTCTATTTCATAAGGTAAAATGGATCTTAACTTATTATTGCTACTTTATATATATATATAATCAATCTAAAAAATTATTCATAATTTTATTAATAAAAATAAAATGATGTAGCTAATTGAATTTTATTATTTTTATTACTTTTAACTTTACACTGAAACTACAACATCTCCTCCATATTAGTTTTGACCCACATGTAAATGTTTATCAATCCTTTATGTATTATAGATTGGACATATTAATATAAATTCAACATATTAAGTTAACATGTGAAAATGTTTACACCTACAAGTCACTCCTACAATGGGCTGTAGAGCACCTCTGGACACAATAATCTTTAAATTTCTAAAACTTTGAGTCATTAATTTAATAATCATGTTTGAGAAATATATTTTTAAAAATTATCTCAATTTTAAATAAAATAAAATAATTGAGAGTGTAAACTTCTGTGATCCATATCTAATTTATCATAAAATAAACATAATTTACAATAAAATAATATTAAAATTAGAATTTCTCAACTGAGTTGTCTTTTCCCCAATTTTTGAACATGTATATCATTTCTTTCCCTGTTTTATTTAAGAAAATTTGTCTTATTGTGAATTTTTTAAGAAGGTTATGGTTTAGTATTTCCTTTCTTTCTTTAGCTTACTTACTCTTGCTTTTACTAATTTGTTTTCTAACAGTGGAAAAAATTATCATAACTCAGTTGTCAAACCACCAAAATCTTGTTTAGCTATTATCAAAAAATAAAGATAGAGAAAAAAAACAAACTTTTAATTAAACAATTTTTTTAAATATATTTCAACGAAAAAACTAGTTCTCCTGCAATTTGACTTATCTTTCCCATAGACACATCTTTTATGTAATACACAATTTTTATCACTTTTCTCTATTTTTAATCATTAATAAAAATCTATTATAAATAACATTTGAAATAAGATAACGATTTAAAAAGAAAGAAATACGAACTAAACTTTTTTTTCAAAATATACTAAACAACACGACAAACTTATATGAATCCATTAGTGGATGCTTTTCATTTAAAAAATAATATTATGTAAAAGTATAAAGTCTATGCAATCTTTGAATTTGCAATGAATATTTATAAAATAAATATGATGGAGAAATGTCGGGTTACTCTAGTTGTTTCATGATACTCCACGATATCTCAATTAAAATTTTACACTCTTTTTTTTTATTCATATTCTGAAAATCTTATTTAAAATGTGCAGTGAAAATCAGATTGGAGGTTTCCTTCACACATGTTATGAGATCTTTCTCATGCCTTCCAATCCCTTTCCACACCTCATGCAACTCACATGAGCTTCATCTCATTAAGGGCACAAACAGTAGGTTGAAACAAACTCTCAAAACTTTTTAGGGATCCCAAAAACTTTCTTGGTGTAGGTGTTATAAAATATTTTCGTAACGCGAGCTACGAAATATTTTCGTGGCGCTTTTAGAAAAGCGTATTTTTGACTTCTGAGGAATTGAACCGACTTTCTCCTATGTAAGGTTAACTCTCCACAGTCTTTGTTGGCTCCTTAACTAAATCATCAAACTAAAATTCCCTTCTTCTCCGAGGTTACAACACTAACACATTTACCCTTCGAAACCAGTCACAAAAGGGTTCTTGAAAGCATTCAAACGATAGTCCCTACTCCATCCCACAGGAACAATCACACATAGGGAACAATCCTCAAGATTTTGGAACACGACGCAAAGGGTGTGATTGCACTCTAATAGGGAGACTGTTTTTATCTCACAACACTAACTTGCACAAAGTTGCACAACAACCACTCCATCACGTGATTCACATTACAAGACACACATGCTAAGTCATCTCCAAAATGCATAGATGCTTCCCTCCTCTAGCCTTAAGTTGACCCAACAAGAACCAATACACAAAAGGACAACACACCACAACAGAGGCTTCAATCGCATGGGTTATTAACATAACAAAGTAAGAAAACACACATAACCAACTAAAGTGCATGAAATAACTTCAAATAGGAAAACAACATCGCAACCCACTCACAATCACTCATACACATTTCCATATGCTAGTAGTGGCTATACTCACTCACAAACTTGCAATCGCACATTATAAATACTCCAGCAACCACTACAATAGACATATGAAGCTACAAATTCATACATACAGGTAAATACATACTCAACCCCAAAATAGATTTAAGCCAACACACATCAATTATATATAAAAGCATACAACCATATGAAATTTCTCAACTCATTGAGATTCAACATCAAGAAATACAATCATGACACATTTATCAACACATCGTGACCCTTAACAAGTGCAGATAAACAAATTAATTCATAATAGACATACATGTGAAAATACACACACACGAAGGCACATAAAGATAATTATCCATTAATCAAATTTTGCATACATTAAGCTAGCCATATTTTACAATGTGGGCATGTGCGGCCTAGGCCTCTCATCCTTTGTCTCTCCTTCTAGCATTGGATCTTCTCCTATCTACTGTTGCACGTCTTCCTTTTTTTCACACTTCCACCTACTCTCTTTTCAACACTCATTTATTTATAAAGAAATCTAACATGGGTAACCAAGAGTCATAAGTGATGGTTCGTTTCCCCTTCTAAAAAAATATGGGAAACTGAAATTACATTTAAATTAGGAAATAATTCCTCCCACTTATCTAAAAACAAAACTCCCATCCTAATGAAAATATATACAAAACATATAAATTCTCTCCTAGCATCATCATGTGACCATCCCATCACATTGGCAAGCCTTGATCCAGTATTCCTTTAACTTTGTGCTCCATCTATGCACCTACATCAGATTCGCAAGGTACAAAATAAATGACCTCTTGTTCATATGCATCTCGGCTTCTCTTGACAACCTCAACTCGTGAGTTGCAACACACCTCTGCAGTAACAAGTATCCACCTTGCTACATGATACCTCCCAAGCTTTCTCCTGTGTCTGGGATTTTGGCATCCTCCTAGTTCTCCTCTCCAAAACCCTGTGAGCACTCATTGCTCTAGGTTGTTGAAAATCTCCTCACCTTCCTCAACTTTCACTTACAAAGTGAAAAAAATCTCTTCCCGAATCTTTACTCAACTTGTACCTTCTTCTACTGCTTCCGTTGCAAACTCTAAACTTTAATTTCTTATGAATTGTTCAAACTTTCCAATACAACATAGGTTGTGTCTTCATGCAACCAACTATACCTTCACACTTTCCTTTTATCGATTTCATCTTCTAACTTGGGTCTTAGCTGAAATTTTCTATCTTCAAGTTGGTCATAAAATCTTCATCTGCTTCATCAAATGTTTTCATCACCCTTAGGTTGTCCTTCCTTTGTTGTAACTCAAATCCCTTGATATTTTCCTCCACTGATCATTTATATCTATCTCAGCTTCACCCGCAACAAATTCCATTTCACTCTCTTTTGGAAGCTTTACCTATAACCTTGGTCTTCCTCATCTTCGTTTTGTAGCAGTCCTCTCATCATCTCTAGCTATAATTTCATTTCAGCCATTTCTCTATCAAGTTTGTCTTGACTTGTTTTGTTATGGATTCTCTCTTTGAACCTTTACCATGGCTCTTAGTAGTCACAAATTTCCTTCTTCCATGAGATCCTCCCTCTGCTCATTGTGAGATGCACACAAGCCACTGCAACAAGTTGAATTCACAAACTTGTTTGTAAATACCATACTAAGCTCTTCCAAACCTAGTCTTATGCTGGTATTTCTGTTGACTCCTTCCTATGGAATCTTCATATGAGCACTCTCTGATCTTTTGGATTCTGCATGCAATTGACTCACCTTCTTCCTCTAAGAACTTGGTGTTCTACTACAAGGTTCATTTCCATCATCCTCAATTGCAAACAATCATCATTGCTACTTGAAATTAATAATAAATCCATAATTAATTAGAAAAATACTATTTCCTCTCTACTCAACCTTATCACAATTATTGTTGCATGATTTTTTTCCCTTACTATTGTCATCTCTTCATTTTTGTTGTGGTGGATTCGACACACGGGTGTACGAAATCGCACGCATTTAAAGAATGTGGTATTTTCTCTAAACCATAAGTAATAGGTAGTATCTGGGGGGAGCTTAGAAGTATAAGACTTAAATGAAGTAATACACTAAAGTATGCTCTGTTAAAAAAGTAAAACTAAAAACACAAAAAGAAGCTAAATAGAGAGTTCCAAACAATAACAAGGTAAACAACGGCTCGATGGCCTTCTTCTTATTGAATGCTTGGAATGAATACAAATATTACCCACCTGCCAAAGGGCCTAGGTAGTGGCTCTAGGACCCGATGCAAGGATGTTTGTCCTTCAAGTTCTGCCTTCTGACGCAGTTCAATTCTCTCTCTCCGCTGCAATGGGATAAGATTTTTGGGTGGCCAACAATCGAGTCCTCTTCTTCATCTCTTGCTCCTTGGGTCACACAAGACACTGGTGTTTCTTGGGCAACTTTGGCCAGCATAACTTTGTGATCACCCATTGTTCATATCTTTGTGGGTTTATATAGGTGAGTCTTCAAACCTCCTTCCCTCCCTTGGTACATGATGGATGGTGACCCAAGGGAGGGTCATTATTCCATTGTGTGCTGAAATAAGCCTTTGTGGCGCTGGTGCTGTCCTTAGGCGACTTTCACATAAGGAGAAACTGTCCTTTGCTTGCTTGTGGTCCCAGAAAGAGACTTTTTTCCACTTCCAGGAATGCGCGCTTATCGGGCTCCAGTGCATGCCAAAGGCGCTATTTTCGAAGGAACAAGTGCGCATTTGAGAATTTATGACTAGTTCAAATTTGATGTTCTCAAAAACTTACAGATTTTAAATACTTTTTCATTCCATAATGTATCCTTGTCCTGTAAATCCTTAGGCTCGAAATTAACTGATGTCGTTTTCTTCTGTACGATTTTCCAGTGTTAACAGATGCCCCCTAATGTGTGAGGTCTAGGAAGAACTGTATAGCCGAAATACATTATAGTTTCTTTTATGTATTGTATGCAGAGAGAGAGAGAGAGAGAGAGAGAGAGAGAGAGAGAGAGAGAGAGAGAGTGAGGCCTGCGTGTAGAAGAGACAACACCTTGCACTGGTTCCGAGATAACCACGGCCTAAGGGACCCCCTACAAGCAGACAAAATATACAACATATTTGCAAAATTTCAATGAGGCGGGCATGTTCCATGCTCGTGATGCTATGGCTAGTTAAACCAAATTGACAGATACATGTGCTGTCTGTGTCACTACTGTGGTAGTGATGTTGGTGGTTGCTAACAACGACTGCTGACGCCCTTAGGGGTGTTTTTTCTTTGACGATAGGTGGAATGTGGTACCCATATGCGTAATATTGGTATGGCATATCACTAAGAAATGTACACATATGTACTGGCTGGGACCTTCTTGTGTAAGCATTGTTGTTAGAGACGCTTATAAAGGCATGGGTCTTTGACGGATCTTGATCAAAGTGCAATGGTTGTAAGGTACGATATCATCATGACATGAAAGCTTTTGTTGTAGTCGAATGTCAAGAGGATCGATGACATCTATGGACAATGATGTCTCCCATAGTGCCACCCAAGGATACCCCTTTGCATGGGGAGGGGTCATCTAAGGTATCACTTCCTTTTTGGAAAAGAGGTGTTGACGTCGACAAAAAGGAAGCCTTAACTAAACCATAATGGGTTTAACATAGGCATGTTGGTGAGCGGTAGCTGAAAACAGATGATGGAGATTTAGTGGCCTGAGGTCGAAGTATATTTGAGCAGCTTGGTGGAAGTCATAGGTATTTCTGAAGGGAAAAATCTCTGGAGTCGGTAGGAATTCCAGGGCGGGTATGAACCGGCTATGATTGTCGTAATGGTGCGTGCATGGGGGGGTATGAAATACTTCGACCAAGGGAGATGGGGGACTATTTCCATGGGAGGAAAAAGTGCAAAATGAGGGTGAAGAGGCATAGGGCGTTGTTTGTGAGCTTTGTACACTTACCAAAAGAATAAAATAATGGGGTTTGGTTTGTTCAGAACACAGAGATGGGTACCCCAAAACATTAAAGGGGGTCGCTCACTTGATGGTGTGAGGACGGTGTTTTGTTGGGGGTAGGGGTCCCATTGGTTGGTATTATGTGCAAGGTTGATGAAGCAGAAGATGTCGCAGATGGGTTAATGTTGATGGAGGTATGGTGGGTGAAACGCGGTGCGCAGAGGTGCGCTTTCATTCTGCTTGTACAACCCGATCATCTGGGAAGGGGGTTAGTTTAAAATGGTGAACTTGACCTTATGCATGGTATATGGATGGGCATGAGGTGCTTCCTAGACTAACAATCGTATAGCCATGGCGTCACTTGTGGGGTGATGTATGGTCTACTTGAGATGACGATCGCCATGGAGGGGAGGCTCTACCAACCATCGCAAACGTTTATCATATGCAGGGTGAGGTGATGATAAACGTGGTTGGGTATGAGGACCCTATGGTTTATTTCTGATGGAGAAATGATGTCAGGATATGCAAATTTTTCTGGGACTCTATCATGCTGAAGGTAGAACGATACCTACTCTGGAACTTTCGGTGGTCGGTGTTGTGAATGGTTTGCAGGTTCTTCCTATAAAAACAACTACCTCAAGTGAAAGCACCTTATTTTCATTCAATATTATTGAAAAACATGAATTTTGGAAAGGAAGATGGGAGGGTGCATACCTCCTGGCGCTTGAAAAAATATTATTTTTTCAGGAGTGCGAATGTGTGGCATCGCCTCTGTTTGTTGAGAGCTGTTACTTGGCTCCTAGCTTTGATTTCAGTTGTGGTTGCCCCCGGACTGAGATCATAGGGGAGGGCGTTTCCAGTTAGTGCCCCCCCATCTAGGATCTCCCTGAATACGGATTACTGCTGCCTAGGTGACCTTGTGCCAAATACTCGATCAAACCGTCTAGAGTAATCGATGCGCTTGAATCTCAAGAAGATGAGGCAACCAGGTTTCCTTTTCCCTGGTTGGTGTATGGTGGCTTGGGTGGAGGAAGGACAAATGGTTGTCGATTTGGTGACCTTCATTCCTCCTGTAGGTACCGGATGGTACGAGGCTCATCATTAATAGACTGGATGGAGGGATCCTCTTGATAAGATCGCTCAATCGCGTGTAAGGCGTCCCTATACCATGGTATTTCTGGACAGTGGTGGGTATAATGTCCATAGGTGTCATAGAGGGCGTATGCGTGATTGGTACGCAATGGTTTGCCTATAATTTTGGTGGCAAGTTCCTTTTTATGGGAATGTCATTTTGAGGTGCATGCCTCGTAGCTGAGAAGTGGTTTTAACTCGTCCAACTCTGGGCATATGTGAGTAGGGTGTCCTATGACATCACATATAGCGCAGGCTGATGACTCCCTCTGTATGGTGGGGGTCACCACTTTCTTTCATTTCTTGGCAATTTTCTTTACCGTGGTTGCCGGTTTCGCAGTGGAGATTTCCCTTGCAGGGGCGGTTTCAGCTACTACTTGGGTAGGTTGGGGCTCCTCGGGACTGGGGGGCTGTAACCCAAATGCAGTAACATTGGTAGCTAGCATTCTTGGAGGGGGAACAAAATACCACATTGGGAATGCCAACGATATGTTGGGTAGTACCAGTGTTGCCAAGACCTGTTGGGAGGTGAAGCCAGGAGGTGGGTATAGGAAAGGAGTTTGGGAGGAGGCATACACTATGGAGGCTACAGTAGCTGATGCCTCAGTGTTGTTACTACGTGAGTCCGTGTCCTGACTAACCTCGGTGCTTGATGTGGACATCATGCACACCAGGGCCCCTGTGGCATCAGGTGATACTTCAGGGATAATAGGAGGATCTCCTAGGAATGAGCCTAGGACGGACGACGGTTTGAACTGGACAGGGCCATATTCTTGATACCGTACAATACCATCAGTGGTTGTGTCTACATAGGGTAGAACCATACTGTGTTGGTCAAAGGACGCTTTTTAGTGTGCGTCAGCTGGTCTACTGTAATGATTCGATCCTCGTGGGGGAACATCATGATGCGGAAAACAGAGGATGCTATGGCAGACATGGCATACATGTAACTCCGCCCAAGGAGTATATTGTAATCCAAGTGAGCATCCAAGACTTTGATTTCTATGTGGACCATTTTCCCGGCTAATCATATCGATACATTTTGGAAGAGACCGACGGGGGTCGAGGGACGACCGTCGTATGCTCTGAGAGTGATGATGGAAGGTTTGAGTTCTGGGGCTCCTAACTTCTTCCATACATTCTTTGACATGATGCATGTGGATGCACCCTCGTCAATGACACATCGGTGAATATTGATATTCTATACCGATACTGGTATCTGGAAGGTGGCCATGGAGGGAAGCATAGGGGTGGCTTTGTCTAAATCAAAGGCCATCATGCACATGTTGGTAGGGTCGATGGTGCCTAAGGCGGAAAGTAGGGCTTTCCACTGCTTTGGGAACGACTGCAGTACCTCCAAAGCAGACATAGGAGCAGGTGACTGTGCTAAATCGTCTACAATGCTGTAATTGTGGGCTGCTTTAGAGTAGTTTCTTGCTCGGCTATTAGGCCCTTTAACCATTTTTGGCAATGGTTCCAAAGGAATCTTTGGAATGGTCAAAGGTGCAGTCGGTGCACTCGTACTAGCCCCTGACGTACCGGTGTCTGGTGGGGTGTCATAGCTGCGATTATGAGTTTGGAAAAACATTTCTTCACCAGCCATGTAAATTTCATGGCTGTTTTTCTTGCAATCGTTGGGGTTTTGCTGCTGAGTGTTGACCGTTCCTTGATGGGGGAAGGGTTCTTGCATAACTGCAGTTGTCTGGGAAGATCCTCCTTATCCTCGTTACTCTGAAGCTTTTTAAGATCAGGGAGTTCGGGATAGTGGTGAGTATAGTGCCCGTACTCACCACATATCGAACAAGAATGGTTTGTTCGTAGAGGTGGCCGCTTGCCTTGCTTTTGGGCATTGCTTGGCTCCTGGTTCTGGTTTCGGTTGGAGTTATTTCTTGGCTAGGGCCGCGGTGGGCATTTTTGGTTGCTGCCCCCTATCCAGGGTTCCCTTTGAGTTTGTTTTTTACCTTTCTTTTGACCACGTTAGGAGGGTAATTCTCCTGATCATACTGGTGTGGTTGATCTTGGGATGGCTGCAAAAATTTCACTTATGCATTGTTTTGTGTCAGTGGGTTATGTGCTTGGGACTAAGCATACTGCTGTCCAATGTTTGCACCTGGCCGTTGGGGGGGAGTTCTTTCGTCAGTTTTTCTTCCTGCGTACTAGGTCCCCTCAGCCAGAGGGTAAGGTCATCCTTGGTGATACACTGGAAGCCTATTAGTCAAATTTTTCTGCTGCATATGATGACTTTGAAATCAGGGTTGAGACATGTGTCTGGGTAGACCCATGTGTCTAACCGGGATTCTGACTACTGTTGCCTAGGTACCCTTGGGTCATCGACCCAATAAGTCCATCTGCAGAGTTAGATGCGCCTGGAAATTTTTGATAAGATTGCAGGCGCGGGGCGTTAGGCAGGATATTGTATATGTATCCTGACTGCGTATATATCAGTTCAAGTTGTTGGTATTTACTGATTGCGTCCTCTTCGGATGTGGGGTTACGTTGTGCCACATCCTTTGAAATCTCTGCTGTTAGGGTTTTCAAGAATAAATCTAAAAGGACTCGGTCATCGAGTTGAGCTTTGCATAAGCTACGACGCCGTATGCACTCATGGAGGTGTTCAAAAATGTGGGTAGAGGGGGATTGTCTGAAATGAGTGAGTAACTCCATTCCCGAATCATCGTGAATGGGTAGCTGAACGTATGTGAGGAACGTAGTAGCAAGGGTGCTAAAGGTTCCATGTGAAGCAAGGGGTCGCTCAACTTACCATTTCGTGGCCACTCCCGTGAGAGTGCATTAAAATAGCCTCAATTGAATAGTATCATCAATGATGCTATTCGATGAGCACCATAGGTGAAAGGTCATTATATGATTCCCTGGGTCTTTTGCTTGCTTGCCTTCAAACTTTGGTATTTCTGAAGGAACCTTCATGGGCATGGGAGGCCAATTGGGGTTGTGTGCGATGGGGTAATTGGTGAGCTTGGTTAAATCTGGTAGATTTAACACCGCTAAGAAGGGTGACTGAGAGGTTGACAACATGGCAACGTGTGAAGACATGAAGTTTTGGTTAGAACAAGGGTTAGTCTATGGCGTACCCGGTTGTGAATTCAGCTGGCTTTCCGTATGGGATGCACTCTTCTGCCCCCTAGGGGGTGAGGGGGGATTTATGTGTGGTGTGGTGTTGGGAGACCGACTAGGGTTCCCAACTAAGGTTTCTCCAAGAAAGGAGGAACCAACCACTGTGGCAATGTTTCGTCTTTGACGCCTAAATGGCGAAATACCTAGAACCCCTCCCGATAATGGGTGGAGGTCCAAAACACGCCTGGACTGACGAGGTTTTGTTGGAACCATTTGAGGGTTGTCCAGGTTAGGTTTTGGAAATTTTTTTTGAGGATATTGAGTCTATGATCACAACAATTTTATGGCCACATACATAAGACAAAGCGAAAATGAAATGAATTTTCCTTTATCTTAATCTACGTGAGAAATCAAGAAAAAAATGGTTTTGTTTTTTTGTGCGTGATACTCAAAAAATCCTAGAAGACCTAATAACGTCCTCACACACTAAAAAGTAACTGGGCCTTGAGAGGATTTCTTGCGAGTGTTGGCACAACGTCCCGAAATAACTGGCGACGCCCTCAGTCAACCAAAGAGAATCAACCAAGGTAAGGGTAGAGGGTTTGGCGCTTGCCTGCACCATCACCTATAGGGTAAAGGATGCCCTAGTTTTGGCCACTAAGAACCACCATCCCACGTGAGCGTTCAAGTCTTGGGCTTCTTGGTAGTCAGCTAACAGTATCGAGTATCAACCGGGTCAGGTAGCCCCAATTGATATAGCATGCACTGCGCCTAAGCCTAACCCCATCTAAATCGGGTCTTTGTCGCGCTCGGGTTTTCTTTTCCATGAGATGATAGGTGGATTTTAAAGTTCCCTAAAAATGAAACTTCTATGTTTCAAATGTGAAGCGTGATCAAGGCGGCTTATTGGATGCCTACCCCCTTGATCCTAACTTAAACTATAATTTCTCTTGTGGCCCCTATGGGGAGAGTTTAGTGAGTTGGTTTAAGTTATTTTTAGGTGGCTTTCTTTTCTTAGTGGGTGAATGTGTGCGAGTGTATGGTGAACAATCTCATAATTTGAACATATGGATATCATTGATCCTTTACAAATTTCCCCTAGTTAAACTATGTGACGTTGTTCCTTGCTCAAATAAAAAGCATTTGCGAATAATGAGCTGCTTCCAAAACCTCATAATTAGTCTATGTGAGTGACTAAAGGGAGATGGTGAATCACAAATGTAGAGTGTTCATATGCTTTTCCAGGGTCACCCAATGGTGCAAAGACAACAAAGATTACTTGCTCTAATTTGCGATTCAATCCTAGTCTTGCAATTTCCTAAATGCAAAAATTGAAATTTAAACTAAACAATTTATACAGTAGCTTATGCATGTGTGGTCACGAGCCACTTACTTGGATTAGTTAAACTAAGTGTTCATACCAGACTTTGCAAAAAACATAAATTGTTCAGAAAGCAATGGTTAATTCGCCCCCTACTTAAGCTATGTGAACACTTTTTGCAAAAACCAACTTAAATGAAAACTAACTAAATGCCTACAAAAAGCAACAAAAATCAGTTCTCAGAAGCTGTGGGGTATTAACAAAGTTGTTGGTAGATACATTAGGGGCTTCCCAACACACTTACAAGCAGAAAAAATGCAGAAGGTAGGGAGAAAAACTCTCTCTGCAAATTGCGTGCAAAAACCTCTGATAGGTGTACCTTCTTGCATGCAGGTCACCTCTGAATGCGCGCCCTGCGCGTCTGTGTGTAAAAGAAGCGCGCAAAATTCCTGCAAGTAAAAAAAATAAATTAGGAGCTGCCTTATTCAGTCTGTCACCTCAATGAGTCTAGGGACTGCAAGATGGGTCAGAGGACTGTCAGCTCCACTCCAGCATAGACTAAAGGTCTCCTGCAAAAGATGGCACAACCGCATAAACTTGAAACACATCAGTGGAGTCGCCAATCCTATTGTGGTGGATTCGACACACGGGTGCACAAAATCGCATGCATTTAGAGAATGTGGTATTTTCTCTAAACCATAAGTAACAGGTAGTATCTGGGGGGATGTCAGAAGTATAATACTTAAATGAAGTAATACACTAAAGTATGCTCTGTTAAAAAAGTAAAACTAAAAACACAAAAAGAAGCTAAATAGAGAGTTCCAAACAATAACAAGGTAAACAACGGCTCGATGGCCTTCTTCTTATTGAATGCTTGGAATGAATACAAATCTTACCCACTTGCCAAAGGGCCTAGGCAGTGGCTCTAGGACTCGATGCAAGGATGTTTGTCCTTCAAGTTCTGCCTTCTGACGCAATTCAACTCTCTCTCTCTGCTGCAATGGGCTAAGATTGTTGGGAGGTCAACAATCGAGTCCTATTCTTCAGCTCTTTCTCCTTGGGTCACACAAGACACTAGTGTTGCTTGGGAAACTTTGGCCAGCATAACTTTGTGATCAGCCATTGTTCATCTCTTTGTGGGTTTATATAGGTGAGCCTTCAAACCTCCTTCCCTCCCTTGGTACATGATGGATGGTGACCGAAGGGAGGGGCATTATTCCATTGTGTGTTGAAATATGCCTTTGTGTGCTCACACAATGCCTAAGGGGGCGTTGATGTTGTCCTTAGGAAGCTTTCACATAAGGAGAAATTGTCCTTTTCTTACTTGTGGTCTTGGAAAGAGACTTTTTTCCACTTCCGAGAATGCGCGCTTATCGGGCTCCAGCGTGCGCAGAAGGCGCTCTTTTCAAAGGAACAAGTGCACATTTGAGCATTTATGACTAGTTCAAATTTGATGTTCTCAAAACCTTAGAGATTTTAAATACTTTTTGATTCCATAATGTATCCCTGTCTTGTAAATCCTTAGGCTCGACATTAACTGATGTCGTTTTTTGCTGTACGATTTTCCAGTGTTAATATTTTTTGTAGACCTCCCTGTTCAGCACCAAGGATTTTTGTTCATATTTACTTTCTTGTAGAAACTGGTTCGCATGATTGAATTTTTCCCCAACTCAACCATATTCCTCTTGAATACTTCATCACTCACTGCTTTGACACTTTTCTTCTTCTTCTTGTGACTTTCCTGTGAACCCCTAATATAATATCATCTCTTCCTTTTGTTGAATTATACTTGTCTACTAGTGAGATGAAACACACCCTGATTTTCTCTATAACAAGTTTGCTACTTGTCACCCATACCAAGCCATCCACCTGGTATCTCCTCTTCTCTAGGTTCTCTGCAATAGAACCTCTTCTTGAGAACTCTTTCTCCTTCGCTTTCAAAGATGTCGGTTGTTGCATCTTCAATTGTTCACACTTCTTATTTTTTTTGTTAGGTTATGTCACCATTTTTTCATCTAAGAGCCTTTCTTGCTCCATCACCTTGGAAATAGCTTACTTTTTATGGTAGTTGCTACCAATTCATCCCTGAAAGCACAATTATTTTAATGACCAAAACATCACATTCACTTTTAAGATCTATCACAAGATATCATCTCCCACAATATTGTTGAACCAATTCCTCTCCAACCAATGAACTTGTTCCTTCCCAAGAGCATATAAACTCCTCACTCCCCTACTGTCATCTCACTTACTAATGTAAGGCTCCTTTTCTCTTTAGCCTTTTTTTTCACTATCAATTCGTCCTATAATTTTGCATTACCTCTTCCAAGGTCCCTTATGCTTCTTTCGCTAAAGCCTATTCAAGTGAGCTTCTTTCTCCTTGCACACCCTTAATTTATTAATAGTCGGCATCAACTATGTCTACACACTCTTTCTCAATAAAAAATTGTAAATATGCATATCCCTGCATCCATCACTTCCTTATTTCCTGCTGCATAATCTTACCTCAAAATACATCAAAGCATCCTTCACTATGAGCTATCAAACTAAATATATTTTTATAGATATGATACCACTTGATGGGGACATGTCTGGTTGCCCCAATTGTCTCCCAATGCCCCGGGATACTCCACACAAAATCCACACCTTTGTTTTCATCCATATTTTGGAAATCTAGAAACTTTATTTAAAATGTGGAGTCAAAATCAGATTGGAGATTTCCTTCACAAATGCTATGAGATTTCTCTCTCATGTATTCCAATCCCTTTTCACGCCTCACTCGACTCACATGGTCTTCATCTCATCAAGGTCACAAATAGTAGGTCGAAACGAACTCTCAAAAATGCATACACAACCTAAAAAATGTTTTGTTATAGGCGTTATGAAATATTTTCATAGCGTGCTATGAAATATTTTCATAGTGCGCAATGAAATATTTTCGTAGTGCGCTACAACATATTTTTGTAGCGCTTTCATAAATACGTATATTCGAATTCTAGGGAACTAAACCAACTTTCTCCTCTGCAACTTTGATTCTCCACAGTCTTTGTTGGCTCCTTAATGCAATCATTAAACTATTATTCCCTTTTTCGCTGAGGTTTCAACCCTACATTTACCCTTCGAAACCAATCACAAAAGGGTTCTTGATAGCATTCACACGATAGGGAGCTCAGGTTCCTTATGACAACACTCTAATTTTTGTGTGTTCTATGTAGTCCCTACTCCAGCCCACAGGAAAAATTGCACACAAGGAACAATCCTCATGGTTTTGGAACATGGCATAAAGGGTGTTACTGCACTCTAAGAGGGACAATTTGTTTTTCTCTCACAACACTCACTTGCACAAAAACCACTCCATCACGAGCTTCACATCACAAGACTCACATGATCAGTTATCTCTAGAATGAATAGACACTTCCCTCTTCTAGCCTTAAGCTGACCTAACAAGAACCAATACGCAAAGGGACACCACACCACGATGGAGGCTTCAATCACACAAGTTCTTAACATAACGAAGTAAGAATACACACATAAGAAACTACAATGCATGGAATAACTTCAAACATGAAAAAACAACTCAACCTTATCACAAGATATCATACGCACTACAATATGCCATTAGTGGCTATACTCACCCACAAACGCAAAATCACACATTATAAATACTCTAGTAACCACTACAATAGCCATATGAAGCTACAACTTCATATGTACATATAAATACATGGTCAACCCCAAAATACATTTAAACTAGCATACACCGATGGTATATAAAAGCATACATCCATATGACAGTTCTCAACTCATCCAAAATCAACATCAAGGCATACAATCATGAGATATTTATCAACACATATCGATACTTAAAAAGTGCAGATAAACAACTTCATTCATAATAGATAGACAACGAAAAATACACACACACACACAGGCACATCAATGCAATTCTTCGTTAATCAATTTTGCATACATTAAGATGGCCAAATTTTATAACAATATGGGCATGTGCAGCCTAGGCCTCTCATCCTCTACCTCTCTTCCTAGCGTTGGATTTTCTCCTATCTATTGCTGCACTTCTTTCTCTTCTGCACATTTTTGGCTACTCTCTTCTCAACACTCATTTCTTTATAAAGAAAGCTAACATGGGTAACCAAGAATCACAAGTGATGGTTTGGTTCCCTTCCTCACAAAATATGGGAAACTGAAATTAAATTTACATTAGGAAATAATTCCTCCCACATATTCTAAAAACAAAACTCCCATCCTAATGCAAATATCTACAAAACATCTAAAATCTCTCCTATCATCATCATCTGACCATCCCATCACATTGGAAAGCCTTGGTCCAGGCTTCCTCGAACTTTGTGCTCCATCTATGCACCTGCATCAAAGTACATTGAATCAAATATAAATCAACCACCTTTTATTTATGATAATAAAATTTACATATAAATATTGCATAAAATCATAAAAGTCATGAATGTTTGAATACAAATTCATAACAAGGCATGGATGCCCTATTTTCAAGTTTTGGTATTAATTCCACAAAATCATGAGAATGAGACAAGGATTTTTAATTACATAAAATATTATTACCCTATACTTTGTCTTACAATTCCAAAAATTGAAATTTTCAACCAAAGCAATCATTGTCAATTTTTTTTTCTCTTACAATTCTTTGCCCTTTTTTGCTTAGTATTTTCAATACTTACAATTCAAACCTAAACAATGGCTTATTTCCTCTATTTCATTTACAAATATGGAGATACAAAAAAAAACAATAACAAAACACGAACTTGTACATCTAAAACAACAATAGTTGTTTACCTACTCATTTACTCTTAAGAAATATGCTCCATTTCATTTACAAATATGCAAATACAAAGAAACAATAACAAAACACGAACTTGTACATATAAAATAACAATAGTGTTTTACCTACTCATTTACTCCTAAGAAATATGCTTCAAAGTTAGGTGTTTGAAATTTTAAATGTGAAACAAAAATGGTGTTTTTCCAAAGACTTTATTTCTAAGAAGTATGCTTCAAATTTCAAACCGTATGGAAAGAAAATCTCTCTTTCATTCAAACTCTAGTAATTTTGGCCATCATTTGTAAATTTCAACTTTACCCTTTAATAACACAAGTATTGTCACATTATTAACTATTTTAGTAGTTTAATATATTATTGAGTTGATAGGTGTATTCTACAACTCGATATGAGGGTGACATGTGATTCTCCGTGGAATTGACATGTGTCTCTTTTAAAAAAAATAAAAAATATTTTCTAAATAAAAGAACAATAACATCTATAATAAAAAAACAAAAATGAATATACATGTTTTGATATGTTTAACTAAAAGTATTATAACACAATATTGAAGGAGATGTAGTAAAAATATTTCACTCTCATTTTATACTATAATTATAAATAAAATATTTCAATAACCATGTGAAATAACTTAATTTTATATTAATTTTAGAGAAATATAAAGTAGTTTAAAACAAAAAGAAAAAGGAAAAAAAGCTTGTATTTCCACTTCTAAATGTGAGAAAAATGTACAATTCTTATACTTCTTAAAAATATTTCAACATAAAGAATTTATTTCAATATCATCTTCATATATATATATATATTAATTGAAAGTAGAAACATATAATTACTTTGTAATAAAAGAAAGATAGGTATTCCATTCAATTCTTATGTCTCATTTAAAAATAATATTAATAATTGAGTCGAGAGGTTCATTCTATAGCCCAATATGAGGGTGATGTGTAATTTTGTTTGTGCTCAATGTGGAATTGACATGTGTTCCTTTTGAAATAAAAATAATATATTCTTTAAATTAAAAAATAATGTCGCTATAATCAAAATAAAAAACAAATATTTATCATTTATCAAGTCCCTAGAGAGATGCAACCTTTGGAGGTGATTTTTTTTTAATTTTTTGATTTATATTGGATCGTAATATTATTTTTCATTCATATCAAAGCTTTAAAAGTGGAAAAAGTGGAGGAATCAACTCTCAGGACCATCTTTACCAGCGTGACCTAGTTTGGAAAATTGGGATCTAAAACCTCTTGGGAGCATTTTGAGCTATCAGACAATGTTTTTAGGGGTAAAAATATTCCTATTTAGCACCACAACTAATTTTCTAATTCTACACATAGATACTTTTCCAATGAGACAATAATCATGTCAATCAGAGTCTATATGCGAAAGTTATGCCACTCAGAAGTTGACCTTCTTATTTTCACCACCATAATTCGAGAGGATGCCACGTGAGCCCCCATTATTCATGAAAAATGGGTTATCCTTGTGTTTATGATTAAGAATAATGTAGAAGATTATATTTTGTAAATTTGGTTAAGATTTGAGGTAGTCAAACCTAATCACTAGTAGGCTACCAGGTTGTGCTATAACCTGACCATTATAAGGAAAACAGGTTCCATTCTTTTGAATGCATTTGTTCCATAGCTGAGCAAAAAATAGCCAAGATGGATAGGATATAGAGCATACAAAGAAGAATTTTGCAATGTAGTATCCCACTGTCCACAGACCATACTTCTTTGTACTGACAAACACTTTCTATTCATAGAAAGAGAGTCGAGTGACCTCACCTTCCAACTGACTTTTACTCCAAAAAAGGTTTTCCAAGTCATATCCTATATCAAATGTTTGTGTGAGATTTTATTTCATTGTTATCTATTTTATACATAATTTTTAATTCGAATGCATGGAATATTAACAATACTCTATATATTTATAAATCTAAAAATGAAATAGAATTGTAATAGTGTATAATTTAAAATTTTAAATAATTTTTTTTATCAAATTTGTTGTGATGAAATGTCCAGTGGAATATCCATGATAGTTTACGAATAATATTGGTATCATAGCAAGTTCTTTTAGGTGTGTTGTGGATATTTACAAGGGATCTAGATTGGTTGGGCCAAAAGTCGTAAAACCCTAATCATGGCCAATGAATCTGTGAATGACCCTCATGATCTTGTAGAGGAGAGGTTTTCACAACTGGAACAACAAGTCGATGATATAAATCATAATGTAAATCTCCTCATGGTGGCACTAAGCAATAAGCTTGGGGTATTTGGAGAAGATGGGGGTTCAAATGCAGAGGAAAAATTAGAAGGGGGATTGGGAGATCGAGATGAAATGGAGAACCAACTGAAGAAAGAACCCATAAAAGATAACCCTAGTTTGAGTGTTGTGAATCAATCACAACCCATATTTAAAATGGAAGCAAAGGTTGATATAAAGGCATACCAAAGTGAGATTGACACTTTGAATCTAAATCACTTTGAAACAAATTTTGTAGCAGAGGTTTTTGTGACAAATTTTTCCAAAATTATAGTGCTAAAAACCTTCGTTATAACCTCCGCTAGAAGGTATTTTTCCTTGTAATGAACTCTCTCTCTCTCTCTCTCTCTCTCTCCCTCTATATATATATATATATATATATATATATATATATATATATATATATATATATATATAGAGAGAGAGAGAGAGAGAGAGAGAGAGAAGTTGGCTTGACCCAGGGGGATTTTAACCTTGAATCTCATTATTTACATAATACTTTATAACATGAAGATTGCTGATTGAATTGTTATCGATGGGTTATATATACGTACCGTATTGTGCGTGTGCACAAATGGAAGAATTAGCCTTAGGAATAATCATATTTCGGTGTATTGTATATATTGTGAAAGGAGGTTCCACCCTACAACATGGATTGTATTCATTGACTTCTTATAATTTCAAATATTTAAGGTGCATAACATTGTGCCTTGCATGAAGAAATAAGAAGCCGGCAGAGATCCTATGGAAACAAAAATCCTGGATATGCTAGCTTAAGGATGGAGAAAGAAACACAAAACTATTTCATCGCTCCACCATCCAGCACAAGATGCATAAGAGAATCACTGTCCTCAAAAATCAAAATGGGGAGCATATGGAAAAACATGAGGACATCACTGAATAAATGCGCAATCACTTCAAGGACATTCTCAAAGAACCCAACATCTAACGACCGGAGGCCATTGGAAAAATCACACAACACATCCCAAAATTGGTCTATGAGGATCACAACAGGATGATGCTTAAAGCCACAACACTAACAAAGGTTGAACAAGTGGTTTTCCAATTAAAAGAGGGGAAATCCCCGAACCGGACGGATTCACCACCAACTTCTTCCATTTCTTCTGGGACACTATCAAAGAGGAAGTCTGGGGCATAGTGGAGGAATCACGCAATACCCACTAGATTATGCCAAATATCAATGAAACCTTCCTCACTCTCATCCCAAAGGAAGATAATGATGCTTCTCCAGGTAAGTACAAACCCATAGCACTCTGCAATGTAATTTACAAAATCATTTCCAAAGTTATAGCTAATAGATTGAAGCAGATTCTTCCTATGCTCATCTCACCGAAGAAAACTGGCTATGTTGAGTGTAGGCAGATCCTTGATGGAATCATTCTAACCCATGAGGTCATACACTCCTTAAAAAACTCAAAAAAACCAAGCATGCTCCTCAAAATTGACCTGTCCAAGCCCTTTGACAAGCTCAGTTGGAACTACATATAGAAATTCCTTATTGGCTTCAACCAAACTTGGGTCCACTGGATCATGAGTTTGATATCCTCTTCTTTCATCTCTATTCTTGTCAATGGCATCCCCTCAGCAACATTCAAACTTTTTAAACATAAATCTTAGGAAATCATAATATATTTTGGAGCAGAAGCGCGTTTGACCCCACTTAGTGCAGTTCATCATCGGGATAATGAATGGTGATCAACCATATTTAACCTAGAAGTGAGAAGCAGCAGTCAAAACTGAGAGTTAAACGGTCGAAAATTATAAAATAATAAAATATAACTAACCATCTTTAAAATTAAAAACGTTCAAAAATAAAACCATCAACGGTAAAATATATTCAAGTCAAAGTCATAAATTATAAAAAATCAATAAATAAATATATATGAACGAATAAAATTAGAAACAAGAAAAAAAGGAGAAGAAGGACTAAATCATAACAATAAAAATAAAACTAAAAATTAAAAGACCCACTAAAAGGTAAAATAAAAACCACAGAATTCAAGTCAAAGTTAAAAACTAAAACTAAATAATTTATAAATAAATAAAATAAAACAAATAATTAAATAAATACATGAATGAATAAAAACATTTTATAAAAATTAAATTAAAATAACATAAAATAAAATAAAAATAGATTATTTGTATTTTATTTTAATAAATAAATTAACATACATAGACCAAAATATAAATAAAATAGAAAAATAAAATAAACAAAATAATAATAAAAATAAAAAGACTAAATCATAACAATAAAAATAAAACTAAAAATTAAAAGACCAAATAAAAACCAAAGAATTCAAGTCAAAGTCAAAAACTAAAACTAAATCATTAATTAATAATTAATAAAATAAATTTAAAATAAAAATAAATAAATAAAAATAAAAAATAAAATAAATAAATACCAAAAACATAAAAACACAAAGAAAAGGACTACTACAAGGAGTGAAGAGATGGAATCCAACAACTGCTCACTTTCCATCCATCATCCTTGTTCAACGTGCGGGACCTCTTCACAATCTCAATCGCCTCCCTAAATTTCCGGTGATGGAAATGGTCAATTCTAGCAAGGATTCTAGCGTCCTCCATACAAATGTGATGCTTCGTCTTTTCTGCATGCTTGGCTAATGCAGAGGATTTGGTTCTACCATGCTTAATATCTGCAACATGCTCCTGGAACATTTTATTAATCGATCGACCAGTTTCACCAATGTAGGGAGTCCCGCAAGAGCAAGGGATCAAATAAACACCTTTCCCACTTTTTGGGTCCAACTGGTCTTTTGGGTCCAATTGGTCTTACAGTCCCTACATTGGTGAAACTGGTCGATCGATTAATAAAAGGTTCCAGGAGCATGTTGCAGATATTAAGCATGGTAGAACCAAGTCCTCTGCATTAACCGAGCATGCAGAAAAGACGAAGCATCACATTTGTATGGAGGAAGCTAGAATCCTTGCTAGAATTGACCATTTCCATCACCGGAAATTTAGGGAGGCGATTGAGATTGAGAAGAGGTCCCGCACGTTGAACAGGGATGATGGATGGAAAGTGAGCAGTTGTTAGATTCCATCTCTTCACTCCTTGTAGTAGTCCTTTTCTTTGTGTTTTTATGTTTTTGGTATTTATTTATTTTTATTATTATTTATTTTAATTAATTATTATTATTATTATTATTATTATTTTTGAATTTATTTTATTAATTATTTAGTTTTAGTTTTTGACTTTGACTTGAATTCTTTGGTTTTTATTTGGTCTTTTAATTTTTAGTTTTATTTTTATTGTTATGATTTAGTCTTTTTATTTTTATTTTTATTTTGTTTATTTTATTTTTCTATTTTATTTATATTTTGGTCTTTGTATGTTAATTTATTTATTAGAAATAAAATACAAATAATCTATTTTTATTTTATTTTATGTTATTTTAATTCAATTTTTATAAAATGTTTTTATTCATTCATGTATTTATTTAATAATTTGTTTTAATTTATTTATTTATAAATTATTTAGTTTTAGTTTTTAACTTTGACTTGAATTTTGTGGTTTTTATTTTACCTTTTAGTGGGTCTTTTAATTTTTAGTTTTATTTTTATTGTTATGATTTATTCCTTCTTCTCCTTTTTTCTTGTTTCTAATTTTATTCTATTATTTTATTTATTTATTCATTTATTTATTTTTAATAATTTATGACTTTGACTTGAATATATTTTTACTGTTGATGGTTTTATTTTTGACCATTTTTAATTTTAAAGATGGTTAGTTATATTTTTTATTATTTTATAATTTTCGACCGTTTTTAACTCTTTGGGGTTTTGACTGTTGCTTCTCACTTCTTAGTTTAAATATGCAAGTTATATCAGCCAATCTTCATTATCCTGATGATGGACTGCAGTTGGTAGTTTGAAACGCGTCGATTCCAAAATATATTATGTGATTTCTCGGAAGATTTGTATTTAAAATGTTATGGATCCTGACTTGCACTCTTGACATTGAACTTCATCCAGAGGTTTAAGGTAAGGGGACACTCTCTCGTCCTTTCTCTTTGTTCTTATAACTGAGGGCATCGACTGCTTGATAAAGAGCTTGATCTGATCTTAAAACCTTCAAGGAATTCCTTTACACAATCTCTCCCCCATTTTGCACCAAGAATTTGTGGATGATAATATGATCATGGAGCACCCCTCTGTACAGGAAGCTCGCGCCTTCAGAACCCTTATTGATTGTTTCTTTGAAGCATTTGGAACTAATATCAACCCTGAAATATCTCAAATCTTCTTTTTTAACACGCCTCTTATCACCCAGTGCAACATAGCTCGCATCCTGGGCTGCACTGTAGTCTTTCTGCCATCCAAATAATTGGGATCTCCTCTCATGGATTCAACTATCAAACATTCTTCCTGGAGAGAGCTGTTGGAAAAAATGGAGACTAAACTCTCCACCTGGACCCATCACTCCCTTAACATTGTCGGACGTCTAGTTCTCATCAAATTTGTTCTTCAGTCCCTACCCATATACCTCTTTTCTGCTTTAGCAACACCAAAATGGGTCCTCAAATCCATTCACAATATTCAAAGAACCTTCCTCTAGGGGGGATCCAAGGACAAGCACAAATGGGTGTTAATCAAATGGAAAGAGGTTTGTATAGCGAAAGCTCAAGGAGTACTGGGACTGAGAGATCCAGAGCACAACAACACAATCATGGGCGCCACTATATGGTGGAAATGGGTATCCAACCCTCATATATTGTGGGAAACCCTATGGGATACCAAATATGTAGGAAATTGGTCCAAGGAGGAACTAATTAAATTCAACATCGCTCCTAGAGGATCCCAAATCTGGAATGCAGCCAGCCAACAAAAAAAGTTGATCCAAACTCAGTTTCTGGGAACTGCGCAGTGGAACTCAAGCCATATTCTGGGAGGATTCATGGCAGCAAATGCCTATCCTATCCTCAATATTCCCTCGCCCCCCCTAGGGCATAGTCTTACAGGAATGAGAACAAATTTGCGTCCAAGACTATTGGACCAATGAAACAACTCAAGGTTACAGGACTTGGCTGCACACAGATATATGGCAGACAGATTGGAACAATGAAAATCACAGAGATATTTGGGAGGAATTAATAAAAAGAAGAATCAGAACTCAACATGGGCCAGACATTCTTCGTTGGGGCCATACTCCAAGTGGTAACTACTCAACTAAGGAAGCTTATCATCTATTACAACAACCAAACCCTGGCCCCACAAATTAGATATGGAAGAAGATATGGACTGCTAAGCTTTGGCCCAAAGTAGCTAAATTTTTACAGTTGCTTCATAAAAGACGCATCCTCACATTGGAGAATCTTATGAAGCGGGGTTTTGTGAGTGCTTAAAGATATCCCCTATGTCAGAATGACATCAAAACCATCGATCATCTGCTGGACCTCTGCCCCATATCCAACACTTTTTGGGAGAGGATTGAAATACTATGCAGAAGATCCAATTGAGACAGGGGCAACATCACCAATACCATTAGCAAATGGCAGAATAATCCCTATTCCAACAATCTTTTGAATCATCTTTGGCAGCTTATTCCAGGTCTACTCATATGAAATCTCTGAAAAGAACGAAATAGCAGGATCTTTAAAGACACTGCATCAAATCGAGAGCATATCTGGGCCAAGCTACACAACAACTTAGAAGAAACTCTCGCCATGGCTCACTGGGGGAAGGAAGAATTTCCGACAACCACTGCTGAATGTACCATTTGGAACAATTGGCACATATGTATTAATCCCTCAGTGGATAACTTATCCCCGAGCACAGGTAGGATCTACGCACCTGAACAATGGAACTCTCCCCTGGCTGGTTTTTTCAAGTGAAATTTCGATGGAGCCTCCATCAGAAACCTAGGGGAAGCCGGATTTGGGGGTATCTTCAAATATTATAATGGAAATCCCCTACATGCCTACTATGGAAACTTGGGGTGGGACAATAACAACTCCGCAGAGCTTGAGGGGATTATACAGGGTATCTCAACTTTTTCCCATTGGAAATGGAAGGAGACTCGCAACTCATCATTCAAGCGCCCACCCACATCCTCATTAGCACTTATCCCTCAAAGGTTTCTACCAGCTGGAGGCTAGCCAACCATCTCAATTTCCTGGAACAATTGCTACAACACCACAAGGCCATTACCTTCCAACATGTGAGCAGAAAGGAAAACACTATAGCAGATCTCCTGACCAACAAAGGAGTGGATAGCAACTTAATGCTATATTACTCTAACTTCTCTCATATTGAGGATGAAACCTTGCAAGAGAACTGCCAAATTCTCCTCCAAAAGGATCAAACTCCCCCGGATGTGAGTGACATGCCCCGACCGCGCGAAGCTAGATCTTCCCATGCTCAGGCTGACGACACCTTGCAAAGAAAAATTTAACCTGATGCAGAACCTCAACTCAGCAGTCATTCACACTGGTACTCTGATGCACCTGATCTCCTGCCATACACTGAATCACATGCAATCTCAAGTGAATTGTCCCAACTCACATATGCGAGTGTGCCACAACACTGCACGACATCTGTGCTCACGCCATAGGTCTTCAAAAGGAATTGGTACTCCTCATTCTGTCATCCCTTTGCTACTCCAGTCGGCCTCCAGATCCATATCTGCCTATTCCCTTACCATCTAGTTGCTGCTCCAATTTCCCTGCGCGCTCCACCTGACATGTGCCCCCTGTTGTGCACCAGCCTGCAGCATGCTCCTCCCTCTGATTCCCTCGTAGCCATGCACCCCCTTTCGCGTGCCCCTCGACTGCGTGCCTCCCTGTGGAAAACCCCTCCTCTTTTGCTTCTCCCTGTTGCGTGATTTCTGAGTCAGGCTCCCTTGCTGTGCGCCCCCCTTTTGCAAGCCCCCATGCTGTGTGACCCCCTGTTGCGCACCCCCCAATGTGCTTCTCTGCTGCACGTTATCCTATTGCGCACCTCACTGCTTTGAGCCTGGTCTCCCCCCCTCTGCTTGTTAGCCTCCCCATGGCTCCACGACAATGTCAAAAGACTATCAGGGGTACCCAAAGAGGTGTGTTCTTAGGTCGCTACCATCGTGGTCATGACCACCGTTTGGAATCCATTAAGGGCTCCTCTTCTAACAACCATGACAGGGAGGCAACTCAAAGGTCCGAGCGCACCCAGGATGAGATAGTCTTGTCTTCGGAGAATCAGAGGGGAAAAAGAGGCCCCAGGAAACCTACCATTGCGCACTCTGAGCTGCCCACTCCTCGAAAAACCGAGCCTCTCCTGGTTCACGAGCCCACAGAGGAGGACACAGATGTGTGGATCATGGATATGGATGGATTTTGGACCAGAGTTCCAGATGCTAAGTACCCAGTTGCTCCTATCATCCGCGAAACCCCTCCAAAGCCCCCACGTGAGTCTTTTGCTAAGGAGGAGGTCATTGCACATGAATAAGGATGCCACATCGAGGAGGAGGACCCTGCTACTGAGGATGATGAAGGAACACCATGACTGTGCGACTGCTCAGTTCTTTTCCGTTTTTTGTCATTTCAACACATACTATAGATATTTTGTTTTTATATGTGTCACGTAACACTTTGTAAATAAAAATTGTTTGATGTTATTAAGGGGTTGGTTCCCTCCTAGGAGGTAGCCCCAAACTTGTGCTATTTTGAAAGCTTCTAAGGTTGGGATAGGTTAAGCACCGGTTACCATCTCAACCCAACACCTATGTAAAGTTTCTTTTGATCTAATATAGCTTAGCCTAACTTACAAAAAAAAAAAAACATTGTGCCTTCTGTGATTGCAATATATAAAAAAGCTATAGAATTTTAGCCACATTACTATATATCGCACCATTTTTCATATAAATAAAATTATGGAATTTTCCTTGGGTACCACCTATACTTGTATATTTTGATTTCTCTACTCAATGGATGAATGTCATTTGAAATATTGGCTAAGTACTATTTAGATGTTCAAAGGTCATTGTTTGACATGTGATAAACTTGACTATGTTAGATTTAGTTTGACATGTGATGAACTTGACTATGTTAGAATTAGTTATACACTTAACATACTATAACTCTTAAGTGAAAGTATGCACATACCTTAAGTAAAGAGTTGTAGCCTAATTGTGATAAGCACAAGTTAGCCAAAATTTTGTGGTTAAAGAAAAACAATATACTATGACTCTTATTTTATAACAATACACATATATATTTATCTATTTTTCAAGATACCAGAAATATTTAAGATTGTGATGAGAAGAAGAGATGAATAAATTAATAAGAAAAATATAAAGAGATTATCCCAAAATAATAAGAAAAGTGAAATGAGTAATAAAATCAAATTTAAAAAATAAAAAAAAAATTAAACCCAATAATTTTGTAAAATAAAATGGTAAAAAATTATTTTACATTTCATTAAATTAATATTAAATAAAAAATATCTAAATTAAATTATTATTAAATAACAAATAGCAAAAACTTCTTTTAAAAAAACGAAAATAAATATATTTTAAAATATCTGAATGAAAGTTTAATCACATATCTTCACCAAAATGAAATGTAACCATAAACTTCATTACTTTGTCTTGAAGATAGTTATTCCTATCACTTGATAGCATAACATATAGAAAAATCAATACATTGTTAATCTATAATAATTGTAATATATAGCATTGCTATTTAGTAAATGTCTCTTATGTATAATAATTGCAATATATAGTATTTCTGTTTAGTATATGTAAAATATAGTAATTGATAATGGTAAATATTAATAATAATATTTATTAAAATTTTTAAATATATAACATATTTTAATATATTTTTAAATTAATATAATAAAAAAGTAATATAAAAAATTAATATAATAAAATTTTAATAAATTTTATAGAATTTATTTAAAATTTTCAAAACTAATGAAATATAACCATAAATTTCATTATTTGTCTCGAAGATAGTTATTTGTCTCGAAGATAGTTATTCCTATCATTTGATAGCATCATCTATAGAAAAATCAATACATCGTTATCATTGTTAATCTTTAATAATTGTAATATATAGCGTTGTTATTTAGTACATGTGTCTTAGGTATAATAATGGTAACAGGTAGCATTTTTATTTAGTAAATGTCCTTACGTAAAAAGTAGTAATTGACAATTGTAAATATTAATGATAATTTTATTAAAAATTATATATATATATATATTTTTGAATACACTTTTAAATTAATATAATAATAAAAATTAATACAAAAATTTAAGAGTTTAATAAATTTTATAGAATTTATTTAAAATTTTCAAAACTATTTAAAATGTTATAAAATATATTATACAGTTTGAATGGGCTTAATGGTTAAGAGCACGTGTTTCCTTCTAAAAGGTCATAGGTTCAAAATCAGAGGGGGTATTGGCACCATAATTAAGAACTCATTGCATTCTAAGACCTCCTATCAAAACCGACAAAAAAAAATTATTACATATAGATCAATTTCAAATGTTGGCTTGTTGAGGTCTATGTCTCACTTTGCTACAACCTCCAAGGGTTGATTCTGAACTATGAATGAGTCCTTGTTGAGTTTGAGATTCAAAATTATCACTCTCAGTGCATCTACCTCATCTTCCAATCTTGAGATTTGATGTAGAGAGCCAAGATTTTTTATGCATGCTCAACTTGACTGTGATACTTCTGACAAAATTTTACCTGAAGGTCGTAGTTTACCCTCTGCATGGATTCATGGGCATAAAGACACTGGGAGCATGCAATGGAAGCTGAAGAGGATTCAGAATTGGAATCATAGATCATGGTGTTGAGATGGCAGAAGCATCGACTGCAGTGACCTTTTTGCAAGAACGAGCCCAGCCTCCCAAAATTAGCATTATCCAGGAAGCAACTAACCAAAATAAAATAAAATAAGCAATTTGTAGAGTCAAAACTTCTAATATAGATTCCCAAAAACAAGAAGCACCAAATTTATTGAATTAAAACCTTTCTGAATTCCCAATACTAAGAAAAGGCAACTGATAGAATTTAAACCCAAAATTCATCAAGTTCCTCTGAGCGGGAGGCATCTGCGGGATAACAGAAGGGATATAGCTACAATTATAGCCCATAAAGATAGAAAAGAGCTAACTTTGGTGGGGTTTCCCCTCCTACTCAAAATGTCAGAAGTTGCCAAATTAGACAGTGGAATCCATGGCAACTTGATTCCAATTGGAGAGGAAAGCCTAGGCATAGCCAAGGTGCATTCTAAGTTAGAGAGAAGCAATAAAATAAATAATAAATAATAAAGATCATGGGACAAGTATGCCCTGCAGGGAGCCAAAATCAAAGGAAGGGAGGGGAGCGTAAAGGAATATGGAGGGGATAATGTGGAGGGGGATTAGGGGGTAAGAGGGAGAAAGTATAAAGGGGAAGGAGATAAGGGTTAAGGGAATAAGGAGAAATTTCAAAACTAAATTTCTTAAACATAAACCAAGAGAAATACCAATAATTGAAATTCATAAGGACTTAAGGGATGGGGAATAAACTATTGAGTCATTGATTTCGAGCTTGGACTCTTCCAAGGAGAAAGCCTTATTTATTGTGAGTCAATATCCACATTATTAAATCTAAGAATATGACATATTTTTCTAGAATGGAAGTAATCAATCAATCCTCAAATTATTTGAAGCAAGCACTTGTATAAGGGAGTTGTCTTTTGGACTATCATCCTTATTAAGGATATGAACTATGATTAACGAGTATCCTAGAATGATAATATCTTTGACTTTTTTGTCCTTGGCAATGCGCGAACCTTGTACGAGACCATACATTGGTTATTTGTTTTCCTATCGAGATCCATGCAAATTTAGTCTCAATTATCCACATTGAGTAATATCCCTCCTCCTCCTGCCACCCCTAATTGAAAGTAAAATGCTATAAAATAAAACATAATAAAATATTTTGATTTTGAAATGAGTTATGGCTTTTGGGAAAGTGGTATTGATAAGCCATGGTGCTACCCCAGAGTAATGTAACAAAACCTATTTACAACTTAGTAATATCCATGGTAAAATATGGGTAAATATCCATGGTTATGAATCTTGTTATATTGTAAATATTAAGTTTTGATTTAAAAATGCTATAAAATTAAATTAAATTCTATTAAATATTTTGATTTTGAAACTAGTTATGGTTTTTGAGCATGTGGTATTGATAAATCATGGTATTGTAACAAATCCTAAATCAAATTATTATAACACTTGGTGAATAGAAACTTGTTTTAGATTTTTTAATTTTTAATATAATTTTTATATCTAACAGTTCAATTTAAAAACACATAAAAATAGTCATCAACCAATTAGAAAAAAACAATTTACATTTTTTTTTTTTTTTAATATTTAGTTTAATATTTATTTTTTTAGACTTTAATAAACTTCATAGAATATGTTTAATTTTTATTTTTTTAACATAAACAGATAGATTTTATTTAGAGATGATGGGTCGGGTGGGGGCCTAAACAACCCCTATTACATTTTGTTTTTTCCAAAAGACCCGATGGGTCGATATCCAGATCTTACATTGCATAGCTTCTTGCTTTTGGAATAGGGTTCCAAACCGAAACTTCGTTATTATTTGTGAGATCTCCTTGGGCTAGGAGGCAGCCCATGTTTGTCTTTGCGTTCGCTTCCTTGTTGAGATTTCGAAGGATGTGATAGAAGGGGCTGGATTTGAATCTATGCAACACTTGCGGAGTCTCGACAGAGTCTTTTTGAGTGCTGGGTTGTTGAAGTGATCATCTATATTTAAAATTTTTATCAATATTTACGAGTCTCTGAAGACTTGAATATCTTTGTCTCCATTTCCCTGAGCAATCTGGAAAGCTTTGAGCATTCCAAGAAGTTCTACCATATTTTTAGTGTTCTACCTGAGACCCAAACTCAAACTGACTTTGTTGTGGCTATCTGAGGAGTAGATTAATCCCCCATCACCGAATATCCCCAGGTTTCCTTTGGAGGCACCGTCGAAGAAGATCGTTACTTTTCCTTGTTTCTTCCACCAATCTTGAAAATCAATTTTAGGAAGCTGGAGCCTCCACTCAGGATTGATGCAAGGCCAAGAGAGTGTCTTATTGCTGGTAGCTTGCTTCAAGGGCGCACACAACCAGAATAACTCTACTGGGAGGAGAGCATTGTTTGGCTTTTGGGTCCGATTCTCCATAGTCTCCAACAACAGTGCTTTGGCCTTGACAGCCACTTTAAAGGGAGAGTGTTTCCCGTTTTGAAATATGACTTCATTCCTCGCCAACCACACCTCCTAGCAAGTATATTTGGGAATGGCATACCATATTTTAGCCCATGTGGACTTGTTGTTCAAAGCATAGGGATATCACTCTTTCCAGGAGGAAAATAGACTAACAACAATGAGTTGTGAAGGATTTTGAGCATTCAGCCCAAGCATGGCCTGCGTCCAGACATCTTGGGTGAAGGGGCATTCTATAAATAGATGTTCGCTCGTCTCTTGAGCCACACAACAGAGGGGGCATCTGTGAGGACCAATTATTCCTCTCTTCTCCAATTTTTTTTTTTTTTCTTCAGTTAGAACCCTTCTATGCATGAGCACCCAAGTGAATAAATTAATCTTTGGGAGCCTGAATGGGTCCCAAACACGCCTCCACAATGAAGGGGATAACAATTTTTTGCATGATTAGAGGGTTGCGAAGCCCTGTGATGCAATGTAAATGCCAGTCTTACCCCAACCCCACTTATCTCTCTCACGATGGTGCGTAGGGGCCAAGCCAAAGATCGCAATAAGGATACTGTGTTGTTGAGTTAGCAACCTGTCTGGAAGTCGAGGGAGGGCCCAGCTGATCCAATTGTTGTCAGTGTCCAATGAAGATATGTCTTCCATCATTTTAATGCCATGATAACAGAGCTAGGCACGTAGCTCAGCAATTTCGGGGGCTAGATTGAGTGGTTGAAGTCCCATGATCTTATCATCCCACAGCCGAATTCTTTTCCCATTTCTAGGGATTCTAAATAGATGGTCTTTGAAAAAATCTGAGCCCCTACTACAAAGCTTCTATAGAGCGGTACCTTTACTAGCCACAACTTCATCCATATTATTATTTAAAAGCCCAAGTAGATATTTTTTAATGAGGACCTAGCTAACTAGGTGCCTTTGATTTGAGAACATTTTCCATACAATCTTAACTCCCAAATCCAGATTGGACAGCTGGGGTATCTTACGTGAATGCCTGCTTCTGATTTTTGTCTTTTCACAATATCCCAGCTGACCAAATGAATTTTTTTTTGGTTCCCCTTTCCACCTTGCCATAGGAATTTTTTTATCAGCTTAGAAAGTTGGTTGTTGATTGATTTTGGAGATCAGAGGAATGTTGCCTGATATATTGGAAGATAGGAGAGGACATATTTTAGAATAATTAGCTTCCTTGTTGTGGTAAGCCGCTCTCCTCCCCATGCATTTATTTTTTCCTTGATTTTGCTGAGAATTTCTGCCCAGTGGAGGGCCTTGTTGTTTCCCAAGGTTATGACAGACCAAGATACTTGATTTTATCCCACAAAGAAAATCCTGTATAGCCAAGAGCTTGCGCTATCTGATTGATGGTTTGTTGGTCTATCTCCCAGCCATATACAACACTTTTCATCCTGTTGATGAGAGCTCCGGAGACTCTACAAAAGCTTTGAATTACTTCGTTAAAGGCCCTTGAAATTTTTAGAGAAGCACCTCCCAGAAGAATAGAATCATCAACAAACAAGGCATGATTGATTAGGTCCATTCCCTTGACCGCTCTCATGCCAAGAAGAGTTCCTGCTAACTTTTCAGCATTAAGCTTTCGGCTTAGTGATTCAGTCATCAAAATGTACAGGAAGGGGGACAAAGGGAAGCCTTTCCTGATGTCCCTCGAAGCTTTAGAATAGCTAGTCGACCTTCCATTAATAAGAGGGGAAATCCGTGGATCTCCAATACATTCTTTTATCAATATTATAAAAATAGTGTTGAAATCAAAAGCGAAAAGAATTGGAAGGAGAAAAGAGTGTCTTACTCGATCAAAGGCATTCGCCATGTCTAGCTTGATAAGCATCCCTTGCTCACGACGTTGGTGGCTGGAATGAATGGTTTTCTGAACCAAAGCCATGGTGTCCAAGATATGCCTGCCTTTGACAAACCCCCCTTGGCTTGGAGAGATGATTTTTTCCAACAGAGGCTTGATTCTATTTGCAAGAAGTTTGGAGAGGATTTTATAAGATGCATTACAAAGTGAAATAGGCATGAACCGATCGAATGACACCGAATTCACTTATTTAGGGATTAGAGTTAGGAAAGTGGAGTTTGTGCTTCCTCCCACTTTGTATTTTTGGAGGAATCCTTTAATCATTCGAAGCAGACCAGCTTTAATAATTTCCCAACAGATTTTGTAGAAATGAATGGAGAACCCGTCAAGTCCAGGAGCTTTGTCTGGCTTCATTTTCCAGATGAAATTGGTGATTTATTCTTCAATGAAGGGCTTCAAGAGGCTAGGGTTATCCTCTTTGCTAATCAATTTTGGAATGTGAGAGAGGAAATCTACAAATTCCTCCTCGTAGTCTAGACCCTCTTCCTTATAAATTTTTTGAAAGTGAGAGGTTCAACCTCCCTTATCGTTGTTGTTCCTTTGTGGATAGTCCCATCCAGGACTATATGGTTTCTAGGTTGTATATTTGTTGACTATATGGTGTATTATTAAGGCATTCCTTGTGATTTTATTGGTTCAAGCTCTCGATTAACCCTTTTCCCTGCATGAGGGACCAAAGTTGGTATGCTTAGAGGTTATAGTGGTAGCAGAGAATTGACTCTCTATCACACAAGTGGGTTTCGCTAGTTCAAAAAAATTGATAGATATAAAATAGGTCACACAATAATATAAGTCCAAAACAAAGTGAAATGAAACAAATTACAACAATCATTTGTTGAAGACTATCCTAGTATTTTGACATATCATTTGATCCTCTAAATGAACATAAAACAATGTGAAAGAACAAATATTGCTTTGTAATGACCTAAAGTGAATCCATCGAATTGTGTTACAGATTCTATAGGTTACAACAAACAACATGTAGTAGCTAAGAGATGTAGAAACAATGCTACCATAATTCAACAATGTTAAGGCCCCTAGATTTGTTGCAAATAGTGGGAAGAGTCTCTAGTTCATGGAACTAGTTTTAATAGTAAATGATGGAGCATAAACACCCAACTGGATATTGTAGCTACCATTTGAAATAAACCTATATATGGGAAAAGTCATAATGAATATAGAGACATAGGGGATTAAAGAAAGAGAGAGAAACATAAGGGTGAATAGAAAAATATTGTAGGATTTGTCCAAATAGTATGGACTATAAGCTTCAATCCAAATCTCAATAAAATATAGAAATTTTGTGAATATGTAACCTCTATTGAGATTGAACCTAGTTACTACAATCGTGTTCTATCTAAAAAATTTCTAGTTGAATGATAAAACCTAGGGATAACGACAACCCCTAATTTTACAAATTACTAGACTACAAGAGGGGTGGCCACACCATAAGGAGAGATAATTTTGACTATAAACATGTACTTCCCAAGCTTAGACACTCTATTCTGTGTTAGCCCTATCACTACTTAACTTGATCTTATGTATGACTATGAATCACCTCCTCATATTTCCACAACATTGTTTATGGAGATTATGCAACCCTTCTTCCTTGGGATCATCATGTGGGCCATGTGCTTAATGCCCAACATCACTACTCTTAGGTTTACCTTCACCACTTGATCAAGCTACATTTGTTTCTCCATGTCTTAGTCCACCACAACATTGATGCCTTGTTCTTTACTTACACTACAATGCACACAAGTTGTTAGAGGAGAAAGGGATTGTAGCCTTCTTCCCTCTATAGTACATGTACAATTTTCCAAGAAACTTGGTACCCATGTACTCTAGTGAATACAAAAAAGGTTCAACACTTAACATGAATGGATGGAGTTGAGCCTATGATAAATAATTTTGTAAATATATTTCCCCGCAAAGGACCTTAAGAATCAAAGAACCTACTACCACTATGTAATTCAAATATGGACCTAGTCCCTACGAATATGAGACTATGAACCATGGTTTGTCCTTTATTTAAGAGACTTTTGAAGACAATGTTTACAATACACTAATGGGTGAGCCAATGTTTGCATATACACCCTACCATGTGTTCCACTAGAAAATATATTTACTCATTGAATATGGTGTTTATGTATCATTAATGAACATATTTGTTGTGGTCACCCTTGTTAATATGTGGTGAATGTAAAGTAATCATTTGTCTAGAAAAAAATCATTATAAAAAAATCCATCTTCCCATACCTCAAGAGTAGGAGTATGCAAGTAGCCTTATCGTAAAGATGGTTGGTATAAATTGGGATAGATTCATTTGTGTGTTAATGATTGCAATATATATAATGACTAGATCCTAAGTGTTTATGTGTGTGTGTGTGTTGTAGGTCCTAGGGACAACCTCCAGGTTGAGAAGAAGGCCAGTGCCTAGGAAATCTTAATGTCTCTCGAAGATAAATTAGTTATTCTCAAGAGTCAAATGTAAAATGATTTAAATTTGGTTCAATAACCCTAATCCAAGGAAAATCCCTTTTTATACATTGGAAACATTTCATTACAAAGAATTAATGTTTAGTTATGGTGGCCTACACACACAGAGTGTAGTTTCTTCAATTTTTGCAGTATAGGTGAAAGAGGGAATGCAATAGAGAAACCTAGTGCAGGGGGCTAGTGATAGAATCCTATACACTAAATTCTAGTAGAAATATGAAAATAAAAAGGAAATGAGATACAGAAACCATGGAATGCATTTTAAGGCCTTCAATCTCACACATTACATGTACAATTTTCTATAACATAACATAGGTAAATCTGTTGTACAATATTGAGTTCCAGAAGCTACAATTAGACAATTATGAGAGGAAAGAAACACATATGGAATGATAAACAAAGACATAATCACAAACTCCACATATTAGTGCTTGGAATCACCAAAAACTCCTTCATTAATCTTCAAGAACAACGTACATTACATAATATTGGAAATTTGCAAAAATTGAAGAAAATTAAAACCTATGAGATAGAAAGTTTGAACCCTTACTAATGAGTTATTTTTCCCCTTTATAGGGAGAACTGAAATAAGAACAACTTACAAAATATCTAGAAATTATATAGTTTTCTAAACTAATCAATTGTTCAAGTGTGTATCTAGTGAAGGTGTGCTAATTATTACATAATAGACTTGATTCATTTCTTGAAAATAATATATTTACAATATTACAAAAATGAAAGGGATATGTCATAATTTCCAAATAAGAAAAATCCTCATTATTTGCTCGCTTGATCCCTTGAGGTGGACCCAAGCTTCATTATTCAGACTTGTGGTGGGTTAACAAACAAATCACATTTTTTCTATAGTACTAGATCTGATAGAGGAGCACGAAAGAAACTTTCATGTGATATTTGCGTATTTTTGAGCTCGATGTAATTGTTCTTAGTAGTGAACAAGGTATTCACCATCCAAAGTAGTTGTAAATCCCCCTATAGTTAATTTACTATAGTTACGCCCTTGAGAGTGGCAGTCTTCTCATGAGAAGAATCCACTTTACTCTTGGTTTTAATGTCTAGCAGTTGCTCATACTACTCTCATGTAAGTAGGTTCCCTTGGAGGTCCCAAAAACTAGGAAACCCTCCCTTGGTCCTTTAATCAAAATTAAAATTGAATGTAGGTACTAATTTTTCTAGATCATTCAATAACTCCTCAAATTTAACCCTCACTGTTTCTTTCTAGATTACTTTAGCAATTTCCATAACCACCCTTGTCTTGTCACTGATGTCCATGGATTTGAGGTTAGTGGCTTATTTCTCATTGAGGTATTTGATCAACTTCTCTATAGTTTGGGAATTTTGAATATCTTCATTTTTTGTTGACAATATGAAGAATTCAACACTCCTGATTGCATCCTTATGTTCAAAAAATAACTTCACGTGCTCCCATATCTTCTCTACTTCAGAAATAATTTCATCCCAGATTAGTTACCTTGACTCAACAAGGGACATGTTTCTTTTGAATCTATTCTCCAGTCCTTTAATCTCATCTCGTGCCACATGGTACTTGTTAATTTGTTCCACACTTTTCTAGGTGAAATTGAGTTGTTTCGCCTTGTTTTATAGCATGTACTTGGTGTTGTCCAAGTCAATTTGAATCTTCTTAAGCTCACTCTCTAATAGTTGCAGATCCATGAGAGCCTTGTTTAACTTCTCAGTGGGGTTTTATGGGTTGTTTAGCATAACCACAACACAAATGTGAGAATCAATCCTTTGTTGCATCTCTATTACCTTCAATTTGAGGGATAGCACCTTGCTATTTCTTTCTGTCAATTCCTTGGCTAGGATTTCCTTATCATTTTACACCTAAGCCAACTATTTGGTTTGTGCATGCTCTACAACAGGAATTTTAAGTTGTTGCATTAATGAATGGATCTCTAATTGTGGGCCTTTAATGATAGCATCTATGGCAGTTTTATCATTTGGGTCCACCCCCAGTTTGATAATTAGCTCCTTGTAGCTTTCATTTTGGATATGGAGGGCTCTCGAATCAACATTTTCTTGCTTTGTTTTAGTAGTTGCCTACTCCAATAGCTTCTCTTCCTTTCTTATGGTCAAGGCTCCCTTGCTTAAATCATTATAAATAATCTCCCCTGCCTGCTTATGAAAATATATTTTTTCTTGTAAGGGGACACTAGTCATATTATCCAATGAAATTCCACTATTTTGAACTGTGGCCCAGAAGGGAGGGACTGCACTAAAGGGTGATATAGGGAAAAATTCATCTAATTCTTTCTAGGTCCATGGCAGCTAAGAGCATGGTTTGATATGGCACTGGATGGGAGGCCATTTGTGATAACATTTAAGCTCTGAATTTCTTGTTCCTCTCCTCACCTCCGATTGCTACCTCAGTTGAATCGAAGGTGGAAGTTTTTTGTGGATCCTCTAATTGCACCTAGAAGCTTGGTTGGTATAAGTTAAACTCAAACAATTTGACCTCAATCTCCTCCTTAGTATACTTCTGGAATCTTACTTTCTTGGTTGAGGAGACATCCTCCATCATGGTATCTCCTACCTCATAAATACTCCTCTTCTAAGTTTTTTCCTTGGTGCTTGGTGTCTCGAATTCCATCTCTATATTGATTGGCCATGAATCAAAATTATTGTTCCATTATAATTCAGGTTTATATTCATGTTCATAGGTATATGCATTAATCTCTTTCCTTCTAATAGATATAATATGAGGATCATAATGCCACACCTCTCCTATTTCAAAGCTCAAGTATTTTAACATAATTTCAACTTGTTGGAAAGCTTGTATGGAGCTCACAACAAAGGTATCTACAACCATTGGAAGCTTGAACATATAACCCTTTTCGGTAGGGAATAAATGGATTTGGTATATGTTTAGGTTCTGCCTGATGAACTCCAAGGAAAAAATCCTCATGGGCATAAACACAGGCAACTGGTAAGGAGGAATTTTAGAGCCATACACCTTGATTTCAGTGTAGTCTTCAAAAAAGTACAAGTCACCCACTCTAGCATCGTTACTAAGTTGAAGAATTTGTCTTTGCTAGGGTACGACTCTAGGAGGGGAGACTTTGTTGATAATTTTATAAGAAGTGGCCATGAAAGTATAAATAAAGTGTGAAAACCTCTCATTGTTGCAATTCTTCTTCAGAGAACTATCCCAGTCAACCACAAATTTTTTGTGCTTATGGGAGTCTACAATGTTGAGGCCTAGGTAATCAAATTCCTCCACATGAGTGTAAAGGAATAGATAAACCAATATGGAGTAGTATTTGAAGTAAGAGGCTATGTAATATTGGTTACACTAGAACTTGATAGCCTCAACTAGAAAAGAGGGAATGCCAAGGAAATTATCTAGTTTCATCATCTTGTGTAAGATCCTTAAGGCCACTTTGGATACATTTTCTATCTCATCCTCACCAAAAAAACAGTAGGATAACAACCAAAATGGGTTGCACAGTTTTTGAAAATAAGGAAATGGGAAGAGTTTCTGAACTAGCACGAAATTGTGTATTTGGAGTCAGTATTAGTTGGAGAAATATTTCTTTATCTTCAACTGAGAGGCCGTTATAATCATAGAAGAGTGTGGTGTCTATAAATTTCCCCAAATTTGGGGAATTTGGATAAAAAAATGAATTCTGTATCAATTTTTGGCTGACCTCTAGATTTTTCTCCATAGATGATGAAACACAATAGTTCTTCTCTTTGATGTAGGTGGCCATAAACCATGAGACGAACTTTGGGAAAGGGTATACCGTTGGGGTAACTAGGTGATACAATATAGACTCCATGACTCAAAAGGGATCTTCCTTATCCAAATAGTGGCCATAGAAGTTGAAATGAAGGTCTGATAGGTTCAAAGGGAAAAACGAGTCGTGAATTTCCACCTTTGTGTCCATGAAGCGTTCCATGTGGCCCAAGGGTATTGGATGTTGTGGTTTTGCGGTTTTTGGTGAGTATTTCTTTAATTTAGGCATGATGAAAATTGGTGCAAGGACTGAGAATCTATGGATTATTTGGTAACCAAAGACAATTAGACATTATAGGTGTAAGGAGGTCCTATGCTAGTTGACAGTCGGGAAAACGAAGTTGCGAACATATAGAGTAGCAGGGAATAAAATAATTTGAAATAAGCCAATTTGAGTTGCAACGGTAAATTTACGGGGGTTTATGGGTGGGAAAAAGATGATGTGATGTGGAGGAGACACGTGGAAAACTTAAATTGTGTGGAAAACAAGGGAGGAGGGTGATGCATTAAACGATTTCACGCTTTCCTTCCACGTTCGCTTTGTAGTGGTCCCAACTACTCACGTAGGCACCAAGCTGGCCCAACAAGTTGCTGTCCCATCTATCTTCCTCCAGTAGGGTACTTAGGTGGCATTGGAAACAAGGCTCGAGTTATCTGCAAAGTACTCTTTGTTGAGTCTGAATTTTTGGGGGCAAGCACTGGCTTAAATGTCGTGCTCATTACCCCACCAGAGCTTCTCGGAGATGGATGAGGACCCACCCGGTAAATAACCATTTTTTATTATTTAAAATTAAAAGCAGGGGAGGCCTACGTTCCATCATCTCTTGTTCTTTGCCTTCTTTTTCTTTCTCCTCCATTTTTATTTAGAGTTCCAAATACTCTTTAAGCTCATGAACCAAAATCCTCTGTAATTTGAAAAATTTGGGGATAACATAGGGGGTACAACATTGTGTGTGTTTGTGTAATATTGAAGTAACATATTGTGTTTATTGTTGAACTCATATTACTTATGTTAGAGTGCTTCGTTTATTGGATCATAAAAAACAATGGATGATGGATTGGTGTATTTTAGGTTTGCATGCTTATAGAAGAACATAAAGCAAAGAAGTTTTCACTCAACTTTGCAATGTTAGAATTATCCTTGTAGGAATAAATGAACAAGGGTCTCTATATAATGGAGAGAATGTATACCAAGATTTTTCAACTCTACAAAGTATCTATGATAGTAAAGTAAGTGGGATTTAAGTCCCTCATTTAAGGATCATTATTTAATGTGGTGTTATCTAGATGTGGTGGAATTTGATAAAGGTTGATATTCAAAATTGCCTCAAAGAAAGGATTCATGATTTTACTTGCTCGGAGAGTGTATACATAGGTGATGAAGTTGCAAGATTTAAAGAGGAACGCCTATTCAAGTGCCTATGTCAAATACTTTGGGTAGAAATTCTAGTCAATTTGCATGAATGGTTGGAAAGGTTTGCAAAGAAGCATCAACATTGGCATTCAATGTGTAGCATTGGGCTAACTACCAAAAATTTGTCAAGGATTTAACAATATAGTGAAAATTGATCCGAGTAGTGGATTTTAGGTATGAAGCCGTAGTCGAAGACCATGCTTTGAACTTTGAAGTAGAATCTCATTAGTTTTTAACCAAGGCCCTCAAAATTTTTAAAGAATGACCATTGGGAAGGTTGATAGAAGAAATACTAGTGTGGATAAAGAAATTGATGGTGGAAAAGGAAATGTAGCTTAGCCCCACATGGATGGAAGTGTAAGATTTGCATGGATGGGAAGAATGGTAGGAGGACTTGATGGTAGTGTTAGTGTCATAAGATACTCAAATGACGTCTAATGATAATAAAAGTACTGGATTCTGAAAGAGAATGACAAAAGAAACATCAAATATGTGCGTAGATTTTATAGCATTGATAACAAGAAGAAATGGAAAGAACTTGCACCAAGTAAGAGTCATTATTGAAAGTTGATGGTCCTCCATAAAAAAGGTGAGATGATGCAAAGGATGACAAGAAATTGAAGGAGATTTAGTCAACCTTGAAAGTAAAAATCCAAAAAAATTATTCTTGAGAAGAGAACATGAGTTCTCAAAGTGAATAACTTTGAAAGAAATGATTCGGTGACCATGATGATATGAGAAACATACATACTTGAACCATAGGTGCACAAATGTTTCCAAAATCTATTAACTTGGGTGTTGTTGCAAATGAGTAAAACCAAAAAGAGGCATTTAAAAATCTATTTGAGTTTATATCTATCATAAGTCACACCCCTTGTAACTTTTAAAATTTGAAAAAATCCCACCATAATTTTAATTACATAAAGCAAAAATATGTGATTAATTAATAGTTAACATAATTCTTCTATAATAATAATAAACCATATAAATGTGATATTCCAAAAAAATAAAAAAATTATATAAAAGTATAATTTAAATTAAATATTTTATTAATAATTTAAATATTATAATTTTTTCCATTTATTAAATTTTATAATTCATAAAATTACCACTATTAATTATGCTGAAAAGTACATAAAATATGTGGATTTGTGTTCGAAAAGCGTTATATCTCCTGCTATGGAAAATTAAAACCAAAATATGAGAATCTCCTACAATAAAAAAAAATTTAAGAATGTCATTCTGATACGAAGGTTCTCTAAAAAGAACAAAATCTCAAATATTTTTTCAATATCTGCAAATATTAGTATAATATGTCAACTTATATTATAAATAACCAAACCCATTTTCCACTTCGATGTCCACTACCTATACTCTTTATAATATTTAGCATATTTTATGGGTTGACATTTGAAAAAAATATAATTAAGTATTTATTTAATTTCTATGTACTTTGCCTAGATAATATTAATAATATTTATTTATATTAAATTACTATATATATATATTAATTTAAATAGATTTAAAATTAAAAATATTTAATTTATATAAATTAACAATTAAAAAAACGTGTTTGGTTGAAAATTAAAAATATGTGATGCCACAATTTTTTTCTCTCATTTCAGGATTGTATCTCCCATGTTAAATACTTAGGTATACACCCTTCTTTAACCTCTCTCATTATTTATTAATTATTTATTAAAACTGTTGAAAATGCATTGTATTGCATTATATTTTAATGAAAATAAATGTAGGCGAATTTTTTAACGAGTTTAGCATCGCACGAGCGAACCTAGCACTTACATTTGTTGTGATCAAATTATAGGTTTATCCATGTGACCAAATTCACGGAACATTGAATTTTGTTTATATGGAACGTAGAGATAGTTGTTATGTTATAACTTCTCTTTTTTTTATAGATAGTTGTTATGTTTTAAACTTTTTAATAATCGTTGACTAAATAAAATTTAGTGCTCTTCTGTTTTAGTTTAACGAAAATATCTTCATCGAAATCTTGTGATGGTGCAAGACAAACATTTAAAAAAAAAAATGTAGAGTTATAGAATTCTAAAACAAATTATAATATAAAATATTAGTTGAATTACTGGAGTTTGCATATAAATTTCATATTATTGGAGCAATATTATTAGTTTATTTTAAGATAATATTTCTTTCTATTATGTTTTTAATTTTGACAAAGTAACCATAATTTAATAATAATTATATTTATTATAAAAAAATATATATAATAATAATAATAATAATTTAAATTTAGAAATAATTGAAATAATAATAATAATAATAATAATAATAATAATAATAATAATAATAATAATAATAATTCAGGGAATATTGAATTTTGTTTATATGGAATCTAGAGATAGTTGTTATGTTATAAACTTTTTTACTTTTTTTTTTTAATAGATAATTGCTATGTTATAAACTTTTTAATAATCGTTGACTAAATAAAATTTAGTGCTCTTCTGTTTTAGTTTAACGAAAATATCTTCATCGAAATCTTGTGATGGTGCAAGACAAACATTAAAAAAAAAAATGTAGAGTTATAGAATTCTAAAACAAATTATAATATAAAATATTAGTTGAATTACTGGAGTTTGCATATAAATTTCATATTATTGGAGCAATATTATTAGTTTATTTTAAGATAATATTTCTTTCTAGGTATAATCCACTATTATGTTTTTAATTTTGACAAAGTAACCATAATTTAATAATAATTATATTTATTATATATATATATATATATAGATATATAATTAAATTTAAATTTAGAAATAATTGAAATATTTTTTTTTTACAAATTTATTGTTTTGTTTGGTTAAGAGTTTGTCTTCCTAATTATAAGGAAATCTCTCAAGATCTAGAGGTAAAACATGCCCCTTCCAGATCACCAGTGACTAATTCCAAGTGGCATAGTTTTCTTTGAATAACAATGAGCTCAATGTAATTGGGCGTAGTAGTGAACAAGGGCTTCAGCAGCCAAAGTAGTTGGAAATCCCTTTATGGGTAGTTTACTACAATTCTTCCGTTGAGAGTGGCAGTCTTCTCATGAGAAGAATCCACTTTACTCTTGGCTTCAACTAGCAGCTGCTCATACTACTCCCATGGAAGCAGGTTCCCTTGGAGGTCCCAATAGCTAGGTAACCCTGCCTTGGTCCTCTTATAAAAAATCGAATTGACTATAGTTGTTGATTCAAGCACTCCTTAGCTTCAACTCTCACTTCTTCTCTTTGGATTACTTCAGTAATTTCCATAACCACCCCTGTCCTGTCACTAATGTCCATGGCTTTGAGGTCGTTGGCTGATTTCTCATTGAGGTATTTGATAAACTTCTCTACAGTTTTGGCATTTTGAATATCTTCATTTTTTAGTGATAGTATGAAAAATTCGGCACTCGTGACTGCAACCTTTTTTTCAACACCTAAGTTCATGTGCTCACATATCTTCTTTATTTCAGAAATAATTTCATCCTGGATTAGTTTCCTTGCTTCAGCAAGGGACATGTTTCCTTTCAATCTATTCTTCAGTCCTTTAAACTCATATTGTGCCACTTGATACTTGTCAATTTGTTCCACACACTTTCCTGGGTGTACTTAAGTTGTTTCTCCTTATTTTCCAACATGTACTTGGTGTTTTCCAAGTCAATTTGAATCTTCTTAAGCTCTCTCTCTGATAGTTGCAGATCCGTGAGAGCCTTGGTTAACAGTTCACTGGGATTTTATGGGTTGTTTGGCACAACCACAACACAAATGTGAGAATCAATCCTTTGTTTCATCTCTGTTACCTTCAATTTGAGGGCCACCATCTTGTTATTTCTTTCTATCAATTCCTTGTATAGGATTTCCTTCTCGTTTTCCACATGATCCAACTCTTTGGTTTGTACATGCTCTGGAAAAGGCATTTCAAGTTGTTTCCTTCATGACTAGATCTCTGATTGTGAGCCTTTAATGATAACATCTATGACAGGTTTATCATTTGGGTCCGCCCCAGTTTGATAATTAGCTCCTTATAGCCTTCGTTTTGGAGATGGAGGGCTCTCGAATTGGCCTTTTCTTGCTTTGTTTTAGTAGTTTCCTACTCCAATAGCTTCTCGGCCTTGTTGACTGTCAAGGATCCCTTTCTTAACTCGTTATAAATCACCTCTCCTTCCTGCTTGTGCAAATTGATTTTGTTCTATAAGGGGACACTAGTCATATCCAAAGACAAGTCTGTTGTTTTGAATTGTGGCCCAAAGGGGAGGGACTACACTAAAGGGTGATATAGGGAAAAATTCATTTGATTTATTTCCAGGTCCATGGCAACTAAGATCCTGGTCTGATATGGCACTGAATGAGAGGCCAATTGTGATAAAATTTCATCTTTGAATTTCTTGTTCTTCTCCTATGTAATTTTGCCTTCCTCCCATTTGGGGCATGCTGTTGACGTGCTTCCAATTGAACCCAGGATTGCTAACTCAGTTGAACTGGAGGTGGCACTTTGTTGTGGATCCTCTAATTGCACTTGGAATCTTGCTTGGTCTAGGTTATACTCAATCAATTTGACCTCAATCTCCTCCTTAATATACTCCTAGATTTTTTCTTTATTGGTTGAGGAGGCATCCTCCATCACGATATCTTCTGCCTCATCAATACTCCTCTTCTAAGTTTTTTCCTTGGTGCTTGATGTCTCGAATTCCATCTCTATATTGATTCGCCATGAATAAAAATTAGCCTTCTATTCTAATTCAGGTTTATATTCATGTTCGTAGGTAGAGGCATTAATCTATTTCCTTCTACTAGATATAAAACGAGGATCATAATGCCACACCTCTCCTATTTCAAAGTTAAATTATTTTAACATAATTTTAACCCGCTGGAAAGCTTGCCTCGAGTTCACAACAAAGGGACCTACAGCCATTGGAAGCTTGAACATATAACCCATTTTGGCAGCGAAAAATTGGCTTTGGTCTATGTTTAGGCTCTGCCAAATGAACTCCAAGGAAAAAATCCTCATGAGCATAAATAGAGGTTGTTGGTAAGGAGGAATTTTAGACCCATATACCTTGATTTCAATTTAGTATTCAAGCAAGTATCTGTCACCCACCCTAGAATCCTTGCTAAGTTGAAGAATCTGTCTCTCTTGGGGCAAGACTATGGGGAGGGGATACTTTGTTGATAATTTTATAAGCAGTGGCCATGAAAGTAGAAATAAAGTGTGAAAACCCCTCATTGTTGGCCTTCTTCTTTAGAGAACTTTCCTAGTCAACCACAATTTTTCTTTCCTTATGGGAGTTTACAATGTTTAGGCCTAGGTAATCAAATTCCTCCACATGATTGTAAAGGAATAGATAAACCAATATAGAGTAGTATTTTAAGTAAGAGGCCATGTAATATTGGTTACACTGGAACTTGATAGCCTTAGCCAGAAAAGAGGGAATGCCAAGGAAAATATCTGGTTCCATCATCTTGTGTAAGAGCCTTAAGGCCGTTTTGGATACATTTTATACCTTATCCTCCCTAGAAAGAAGTAGGATAAAAACCGAAATGGGTTGCATAGTTTATGAAAATAAGGAAATGGGAAAAGTTTCTAAACTGGTAGGAAATTGTGAATTTGGATCCAGGATTAGTTGGAGAAATATTTGTTTCTCTCCAACTGAGAGCCCGTTGTAATCATAGAAGAGGTGGTCTCTGTAAATTTATCCAAATTTGGGGACTTTATATAAACAAAGGAATTTTGTATCAAGTCTAGGGTGACCTCTAGAATGTTCTCCCCGGATGATGAAACACAACAATTCTTCTTTTTGACATAGGTGGCCATAAGCTAGGAGATGAACTCTGGGAAAGGGTATATCGTTGGGGTAACCAGTTGGTACATTCTTAATTCAATGACTCGAAATGGATCTTCCTTGTCCAAGTAGCGGCCATAGAAGTCAAAACGAAGGTATGATATGTTAAATGGGAAAATAGAGTTGTGAATTTATGCCTTTGTGCCCATGAAGGGTTCCATGTGGCCCAAAGGTTTTGGATGTTGTGGTTCTAAGGTTTTTGGCAAGTCTTTCTTTAATTTAATCATGATGAGAATTGGTGCAAGGACAAAGAATATGCAAATTACTTGGTAACCAAAGACAATTAGACATTGTAGGCGCAAGAAGGTCCTATACTGGTTGACAATCAGGTGAAAGAAGTTGCGAAAAGGCGGAGCTACAGGGAATAAAATAATTTGAAATAGATCAATTTGAGTTGCAACAATTGATTTATGGGGGTTATGGACCAGAAAAGGATGAGATGACATGGAGGCGACACGTGGAAAATTCAGATTGTGTGGAAAGAAAGGGAGGAGGGTGATGCATTAAATGGTTTCATGCTTGCTCACCACACTCACTTGATAATGGTCCCAACTGATGACGTAGTCACCATACTTGCCCGATAAGTGGCGGGTCTATCTATCTTCCTCCAGTGGAGTGCTTACTAGGCGGCCTTGGAAACAAGGCTTGGCCCCCGTGAGATCCATCGTAGTCGTTGATCTTCAAAGTACGATTTCTTGACTCTTACTTTTTGGGGGAAAGCACTGGCTTAATTGCTGCGCTCATTACCCCACTCGAGATTCTCTGGGATGAGGCCGCTCCAAGATGGACATGAATCCACCTAGTAAATAACCATTATTTAACCATTTAAAATTAAAATCAAAGGGAGGCCTACGTTCTGTCATCTCTTGTTCTTTTCCTTCTTTTTATTTCTCCTCCATTTTTATCTAGAGTTCCAAATACTCTTTGAGCTCACAAACTAAAATCCTTTGTAATATAACAATTTTTGGGATAGCATAGGGGGTACAACAGTGTGTGTTTGTGTGTGTGTAATATTGAAGTAACATATTGTGTTTACTTTTGAACTATATTACTTATGTTGGAGTGCTTCGATTATTGACTCATAAACAACAGTGGATGATGGATAGGTGTATTCTAGATTTGCATGCTTATAGAAGAACATAGAGCAAATGAGTTTTCACTAAACATTGTAGTGTTTGAATGAGCCTTGTAGCCACAAATGAGGGTATCTATATAATGGAGAGAATATATACCAGGATTTTCAACTCTATAAAGTATCTATGTTAATGAAGAAAGTGGGATTTAAGTCCTCCATTTAAGGATCATTATTTAGGGTGGTGTAATATAGATGTGGTGGAAGTTGATGAAGGTTGATATTCAATATTGGCTCAAAGAAAGGATTCATGATTTTACTTAGTAGGAAAGTGCATACATAGGTGAGGAAGTTGCAAGATTTAAAGAGGAACACCTATTCAAGTGTTTATGAAAAATATTTTGGGCAAAAATTCTAGTGAATTTGCACGAATGGTTAGAAAGATTTGCAAAGAAGCATCAACATTGATGTTCAATGTGTAGAGTTTGGCTAACTACCAAAACTTTGTCAAGGATTCAACAACATAATGAGAATTGATCCAAGTAGTAGATTTTAGGTATGAAGACATAGTAGAAGACCATGCTTTGAACCTTGAAGTAGAATCTCATTAGTTTTTAACCAGAGCCCTCAATTTTTTTAAAGAAAGACCATTTGGAAGGTTGATAGAAGAAATACTAGTGTGGATAAAGAAATTGATGGTGGAAAAGGATATGTTGCTTACCCCCACATGGATGGAAATGTAAGCTTTGCATGGATAGGAATAATGGTAGGAAGACTTGATGGTAGTGTTAGTGTCATAAAATACTCAAAGGGATATTGATAATAAAAGTAGTGGATTCAGAAATGGAATGGAAAAAGCAACAAGAAATAGGTGCGTAGATTTTATAGCATTGATAACATGAAGAAATGGAAAGAACTCGCACCAAGTGTGAGGCATTATTGAGAGGTGATGGTCCTTTACTACATCAAAAAGGCGAGATGATGCAAAGGATGACGAGAAATTGAAGGAGAGTTGGTCAACCTTTAAAAGTAAAGATCCAAAAGAAAATTTCTTGAGAAGAGAACATGAGTTCTCAAAATGAATAACTTTCAAAAAAATGATTTAGTGACCATGATGGTATGAGAGACATACATACTCGAACCATAGATGCATAAATGTTACCAAAGTTTATTAACTTCAGCATTGTTGCAAATGAGTAGAACCAAAAAAAAGAATTTGAAAATCTGTTTGAGTTTATGTCTATCATAACTCATACTCCTTATAACTTTTCAAAATTTAAAAAAATCCCACGATAATTTTAATTTCATAAAGTACAAATATATAATTAAGTAATAATTTACATAATTCTTCTACAACAATAATTTTAAAACTAATATTATTGTATTTCAATAATATTATTAATTTATTATTATTATTATTAATTCTTAATAATTAACCAATTAATTAATAAATATAAAAAAAATATTAATTAAAATATTAATAATTATTAATTAACAACCACCACTATTATAATAATAATAATAATAAAATCCCTATGGTGAAAATTTTAGAAGTAACATGGCATCCGTATCTCAAACTAAATGTAGGCTAAATTTTTGTATTATTATTTTCCATTTAAAGAACGAGCTTAGCATCGCACGACCGAACCTAACCCTTACATTTGTTGTGATAAAATTATATGCTTATCCATGTGACCAAATTCATGGAATAATCAATTTTGTTTTTATTAACGAAAATATCATCATCGAAATCTTGTGATGGTGCAAGACATACATTAAAAATAAAATAAAATGTAAGTTATAGAATTGTAAAACAAATTAGAGTATAAAATATTAATTAATTGAGTTTGCTATAAATTTCATATTATTGGAACAATATTATTAGTTGATTTTAAGATAATATTTATTTTTATATATAATCATAATAATTTTAATTTTGAAAAATGTAACCATAATTTTATAATAATTATATTTATTATATATATATATATATATATTTATATATATATATATATATATATATATAAAATTCTGAAGACTATTTTATTACATTATTATTGTTTGGGATACATTTTTTGTTTTGTTTTTGGTTTACATTATTAGATCAAACAATAAGAAGTTCTCTCTAGACTAAGACAACAACCAAATTAATAAATGTGGTTGATAAATATAGATAGATGTATATTAATTACATGCACAATCATATTAATTAAAGTAGTTGAAAAATACAGATAAACATATTTAATATTAATATTGTTAAATATATAATAATATTATTATTATGTTAAAAACTAATATTATTGTATTTCAATAATATTATTAATTATTATCATTATTATTAGTTCATAATAGTTAACCAATTAATTAATAAATAATATAAATACAAATATAAAAAAATAATAATTAAAATATTAATAATTATTAATTAGTCACTATAATAATTATTAACAACGACCGCCACTATATTATTATTATTATTAATAATAAATCAATTAATTAATAAATAATTATTATTTTATAATTTTTAATAATAATTATAATTATTAATTATTAATTATTATAATTATACAATTTTGAAGACTACTTTATCACACTATTATTGTTTGGAATAAAGATGTTTTTAGCAACAAAGTTGCCTTCGTTTTCAGTTCACATTATTAGACCAAACAATAAGAAGTTCTGTTTAGACCAGACAACAACCACATTAATAAATATGGTTGATAAATATGGATAAATATATGCCAATCACATGCACAATCACATTAATTAAAGTAGTTGAAAAATGCAGATAGACATATTTAATATTAATATTGTTAAATATATAATAATAATAATATTATTATTATAATTTATTATATGTTAAAAACTAATATTATTTGAGAGTGTAAACTTGTGTGATCCATATCATATTAAAATAAATCTTCCGGGAAATCACATGAGAAATTTTAGAATTGACCAGTTTCTAACTACTCACTGTAGTTCATCATGAGGATAATGAAGGCTGGTTGATCTGACTATCCATATATATATCATGCAGAAAAAAGTAATGGTCAAAACCTATAGAAAAATAGATGTTAAAAAAAGGTCAAAATTGAAAATAACCAATAAATAAATGAATGAAAACTAAAAAATATCCCATCATAAGTAATAAAATAATAAAAATAAAGACCAAGTCAAATAAATAAAATCAAAATCAAAACTAAAACTAACAAAATAGTCAAAATCATAAAAATAATAATAAATACTAAGTAAAAATAAATAATAAAATAGATTAAAAAATAAACATACATATATATATATATATATAATCAAAATTAAAAATAAAGAATTAAATAAAAGGATTTATAAAAATAATACTACCTAAAAAGAAAAGAAAATATCCTAAAACTATGTCAACAATAGAAATAGTATATAATAAATAAGAGAACAACAAACCTCAAACACCTAATAAGAAAAAACATAGGGAAAACAAAAAGAGAGAAAAACACAAGAGAAATACGAAGCATCACATTTGTATGGAAGAATCCAGAGTCATTGTTAGGGTTGAGCATTTTCATCACCGTAAATTTAGGGAAGCTATTGAGATTGAGAAAAGGCCTTGTAAGTTGAATAGGGATAACAGGTGGAAATTTAGCGGTTGTTGGATTCCATCTCTTTACTCTCATAGTGGTCCTTCCTCTTGTGCTTTCCTCTCTTTTTGTTTTCCCTATGTTTTTGCTTATTAGGTGTTTGAGGTTTGTTGTTCTCTTATTTATTATATACTATTTCTAGTGCTAACATAGTTTTAGGATATTTTCTTTTCTTTTTAAGTAATATTATTTTTATAAATCATTTTATTTAATTCTTTATTTTTAATTTTGTTTTTGATTTTTTTATATATAGATATATGGTTAATTTATTTTATTTTATTTTTTATATTTATATTTATATATATTATATATTTTATTTATTTATTTATTTTGACTTAATCTTTATTATTATTTTATGATTTTGATTATTCTGTTAGTTCTAATTTTGATTTTGATTTTATTTATTTGACTTGGTCTTTATTTTTATTATTTTATTATTTTATGATGGAATTTTTTAGTTTTCATTCATTTATTTATTGGTTATTTTCATTTTTGACCGTTTTTTAACATCTATTTTTTCCATAGGTTTTGACCATTACTTTTCTCTGCATGATATATATATGGATAGTTAGATCAGCCATTCTTCATTATCCTGATGAGTTCGAAACACATCAGTTCTAAAATTTCTCATGCGATTTCCTGGAAGATTTATTTTAAAACTAATATTATTGTATTTCAATAATATTATTAATTTATTATTATTATTATTATTATTATTATTAATTCCTAATAATTAACCAATTAATTAATAAATATAAAAAAATAATAATTAAAATATTAATAATTATTAATTAACAACCACAACCACTATAATAATAATAATAATAATAAATCAATTAATTAATAAATAAATATTATTTTATAATTGTTAATAATTATTATAATTATTCATTATTAATATTCTAATTATTAAACAATTATTATTATTATTTATAAACTATTAATATTTTAATCAATTAATTAATTAAAATAATTAATTAATTATAAAAATAAATAATAGATAATAATAATTAATAAAAATAATATTATTTAATAACAATTAATTATAAAGATAAATAATAAATAATAAATAAAAATAATAACTTATTAAAATATTAATAAGTAATAAATAATAATAATAATAATAATTAATAATTAATAATAATAACTTTTATTTAATAATTAAAATATTAATAGTTATAATAATTATTAACAATTATAAAATAATAATAATCATTAATTAATTAATTAAAATAACAGTAATTAATAATAAATAATTATGATAAGAAATAATAATAATAATAAATAATAAATAATAAAATAAGAATAATAATTAAATATACTAATAATAAAATAATAATAATAATAACAATAATAATAAATAATAATATATAAGAAAAGCTGAGGAGAGTGAACAGGGCCCTCAAAGCTGGGCTAAAGCCCTCCTTTCTCAGAAATACGAGTCTAAGCAAAGATTCCAGGCCTGTTTTGGAAATCATAAAAATAAATCAGAAGATGTGGACATCTGAAGGATGGCAGCTGAAAAGGAAGGCTTAACTAACTGTTGATGCTGTACGGAAGGTGGGGGGGGGGGGGGGGGGGGGGCTTAGTCACGTTTGTCTTGAGATTAGCAAGATATTGAGCTTAGTGAAAGAGTCACTTCACTAAGTGGGCCGCGAATATTTTTTAGCATAAGTTCTTTTTTATTCATGTTATTTTTTTTAGACATGGCGATCATATTCTATGAGTTGCAGGATGCTGTTTGTGGATGGTTGGTCAAGTTGGAAAAATAGATGGACTTCTATTTTTAGACATATTGGGCGGAGTCTATTTTTAGATTGCCAGTCTAAAAATAGATATGTCGAATATTATTAGCTCTTAATATTATTTGGACTCTAAACATTATCTTATTCTCTTGAACTTAACATGGTTAAGTGCCTGGATGTTAGCCTCGCATTGTCTGAAAGTCTGTATATTCCCTGAGGTTTCTGGGCTAATGCATGGACTTACAGATTAGACTATGTGGCTGAGTTTAAGTGAGGTTATAGTAGTTGGTGGAGTTGTATTTAGTTTAACTCAGTTAGACTCAGTTGAGCTAGTTGTATTTAGTCTAACTGATTGATACACTAGTGAGAGTGGTGTGAATTAATTAGTTAATTAATTCACTAAATAATAACTCATTAATCAACTGAAGAATACATCAGTTAACTATAGTGCATGGAAGTTCAGTGGAGACCAGTGGAGAGGTCGGTGAAAGAGTAAGTGTGACTATCAGTTGTGACTATAGTGATGCATTGATTGCATCCAACACTCAGTGGAGATGCCAATGAGGATTGCGCAGTGCAAGCTTGGTGGATTCGAGTTCATTCAGATCCATTCTTCAGCAGGGATTGCGTAGTAGAGGCAGGATAGTGGCAGAGATCGGTGCATGGATTTGCAAGATCTAGCCTGATTAGTGTGTTGTGATTGTATTGTATTGAGAGCTTGATATGATCAACTTTATATGAGGATTGTTACATGATCTCTATGACATATATTATATACAGATAGTTGGGGCTTTTAGCTTCAGGCTTTCCCGTTAAACAACCGTGTCAATGTGTGTGAATTTTTATGGTTTCATGTGTGAATTGCAATTGATTTAATTTCTGCATGTGATGATCAATAATGGAATAGATTTTGTATTGTGCATGAAGTTAAAATAGTGTGTGATTAGGAGAATCTTGGATATATAACACATAAGTTATATAATTTCTACATGGTATCAGAGCGATATTGATCAGAGCAGATTTCAATTATTGAAGCGGTTGAGTTTTGTGCTGGTGGAATTCGAATTTGCTACAGTGTTTTCTTGGTGTTGAAGTTGTGCATTCATTGAAATGTCTTTCAATGGATTGCGATTGGAGTATTCACTTGAGGGAAACTCGAATTATATTTCATGGAAGGAAAGGATGGAGGCGGTGCTGGATGATAATGGGTCGAAGGAGTTCATAGATGCAGAAATTCCAAAACCTGCTTCTAGCGATGCAACTGCACTTGATGCATGGAAAAATAAGATAGCAAAATGTTGAAGGATTCTGTTGGAAGGTGTGAAGGATCACATAGTGTCCAACCTTCACGGTAAATCTTCTCCATTCTTGATGTGGAAAGCCTTGACAGAATTTTTCCAAAGCAGAAGCGACCAAAGGAAGTTGGCGCTTAAAGTGATGCAGGGGCATTAGACAGTAGCCAGCAATGTAGGAGGTTTTGTCCACATGTTGTGGCTAGGAGGGTTTGAAAACAATTGAATTGTAACAGCTAGGTTTCAATACCTCAGCTGACTGTTTCATTTAGATTAGTTAGAAATTGTAGAAGTCGAATAGTTCAGTTCAGTCCATCTGTCATGTTCAAGTTAGTTGAATTCTTGTAATTAGGCTTTTGATTTCCTAAACGGTCCTCACAGAGGAACTGAAGAGACACATTGTAATGTATATAAATTGTATCCCTCAGATGTATTGAGGGGGAAAAAGAAGAAGAGAGGAGAGGGAGAGATTTCTGCAATAAAATTTTGTGTTAAGCAATTTCTTCCAATTGAATGAATTTCAGTTCCTGTTGATTATCAAACTATCTTGAATTGGTATTTGTGAGGAAATTTGTTTAACTGTGAGGTGATTGAACTATGTGTGTGTATAGTTTCTGAACGGAACTTTTGTACAGTCTCCGCATCCTACTGTCTACTATTTCTCGTGAATTATCCGAACAGACCCTGTTGAATTAATCCCACCCACAGGTGAGGCCTGTGTAGAGAAACCGTGGTCGTGAACTCTGTTTAAATGATAGTAGAATTCCCGCGTAATAACGAGATAAATTTGTTTTACTATCGGAATCCTGACCTGAGTTAGTGAATACCAAGGTTAGCGTAAACCGAATTAACTTTGGTTAGTCACTATTCCAAAACCGGAAGTGGATTTGCGAAACCCGCCTGCCCATATCGCACCGCTTTTGTGGAGCAAGCGGTATTCTCCAATTGCGAGCGATTGCATAGAACAGTCGACACATGGCGTTGGGCGAAGTTCCAAAACCGCCTTTTCGCGTTGCCATCGCACATTAACGTTTGAACAAGGAGGATGCACGATATTGTTGAGCGTCGTCGATCTGGAGGGGAGCCATCGGACGGTGACCCTATGAGGAAGATGCGCGAAGGATAACCAAGGTATGGCGCGTGTGTTTGATTGGAATATTGATTATATATGTGGGCCCGAGGCCTAAGGTTGTTTGTATAAAAAGAAAGAAGCGTTGGGTATTAATATAAAGTTCGAAGATATAAATTAAATTTCAAAGGTTTTTGATAATGTTATTTATCAAATTCCACGAATTTGATAAATAAAATTACGAGAAAGACAAAGAAGGCCACGTGGACGTAAACTAAGTAAATGGAAGGGGAATGCTGACAGAGAGACTACAGTAGACCAGCTTTCCTTAGGGGCGACTTTCAATTTTTTTGCCATCATTTGTGGTATCAGAGCTGTTGTTTTTAAGTTGTTTTTGCAAAGAACTGACATGGAAATCCGAGTTGGTAGAGGTGCTGGCAGAAGGAGACCTGTTGCCAACGTAGAAGTGTTGTAGATTTTGCAGAGGTTCGGGGCCAGAATGGATGCCATGGAGCGAAGACAAACCAGAGATCCTGAAGACATTAGCGAACCTGAATTAGAAGAAGCGGAAGAAAATGTTGAAATTCCTCCTGACATGAGGCTCCTCAGAACTGTTCTGGGGTTTGCAGTTAAGCCCAGGATTGAAGTATCAAATTTTGCAGGAGGATTGAATCCAGAGGAGCTGGTGGACTGGATTAATGAGATGAATAAGTGCTTCGACTATGAAGAAATAAGTGAGGATAAAAAGGTCAAGTTTGCGGTGACAAAGCTGAAGGGACATGCTGCACTTTGGTGGGATGGAGTGCAGGCAGAAAGGAGGAGAGTTGGCAAGCAACCTATCAAAAGCTGGACCAGAATGATGGCTAAATTAAAAGGTAAATTCTTGCCTAGTGATTATCAACTGACATTGTTTAGGCAAATGCAGAACCTCGAGGATGTGTTCCCTTGACAAGAAAAGCACTATACAGAGAATTCTCATAGTTATATAAGAGTCGGGGTAATTTCAAGACACACCAGAGAAGACTGGCAGATATGTGAATGGTCTCAAGCTGGAGATCCAAGATGAGATTGGTCTTCTGTCTCCTAAGACATTGGAAGAGGCCTACCAGATGGCCTTGAAAGCAGAGGAGAAACTCCTGAGGAAACAGTCTGCCAAGAAGAGAGGTACTTTCCGTGGAAAGGGAAGTCAGGGTGGTAGAGGAAAGTCTACTACACCCAGGGATGGAGCTAACAGTAGCTCACCTCAGAATGCATCTACAGAGGATGATGCAAGGGGCAGAAGGGGTTCTTACAGAGGAAAAGAAAGAGGAGGCAGAGACAGAGGTAGAGGTAGAGAATTGAGGTGCTATATATGTCATCAAGTGGGACATAAGCACTATGAGTGTCCAGAGAATGTGGGTGTTGGTCAAAGAAATGCTATTGTTGCCCAGGCTGGAGAAGAGGCAGAAATTGAAGAAGAAATTCTACCAGAAAGAGGAGAGTCCTTGGTGGTTAATAAGGTCCTGTTGAAGCAAACCAAAGAGGTCACTGAGCCTGCACAAAGGAAGACTTTGTTTAGGAGCATATGCAAAGTCCAAGGGAAATGCTGCCAGCTAGTCATTGATAGTGGCAGCACAGACAATTTGGTTTCCACTGAGGTGATAGAGAAGTTGAAGTTGAAGAAAAGGGAGTATCCAACTCCCTACAGGGTATCTTGGCTGCATAAAGGGCACCAGCTGGTTGTAAAAGAACAGTGTGAGATAGAGCTGCAAATGGGCAAATACAAAGATAAGGTCATATGTGATGTAATGCCCATGGATGTGTGTCATATACTGCTAGGTAGACCTTGGCAGTTTGACAGAGCAGCAGTGCATGATGGAAAGAAGAACACTTACAAGTTTTTCAAGGATGGGGTACATCATACATTGATACCCATGGAAGAAGGAGAGCCATCCAGTAGAGTGATTGATCCAAAGACCTTGTTGCTGAGTGGGAAGGAATATATGTAGCAGATAGAAGAAGAAGAGGTAAGTTTTTCTTTAGTTTACAAACCTAAGGTAGTTCTTACTTCTACAAAGATTTCTGATTTGCCAGTAGAAATCCAAGAGATGTTAGACAATTATTGTGACATTATTGTGGATGATTTACCTGTTGAGCTGCCACCTGTGAGAAAGATTAGCCATCAGATAGATTTTATCCCTGGTTCAAATCTGCCAAATAAGGCAGCCTACAGAATGACTCCCACAGAAAATGAGGAAATCAGGAGACAAGTACAGGAATTGGTGGACAAGGGGCTAATCAGAGAAAGTTTAAGTCCATGTGTAGTACCAACAGTATTGAGCCCAAAGAAAGATGGAGGCTGGAGGATGTGTACTGATTCCAGAGCAATCAATAAGATCACAATTAGGTACAGATTCCATTTGCCCAGAGTTGAGGATTTGATGGACTGTTTGAGTGGTGCTAAATATTTTTCAAAGATAGATTTGAAAAGTGGATATCATTAGATTAGAATAAGAGAGGGTGATGAGTGGAAAACTGCCTTTAAAACAAATGAAGGACTGTATGAATGGATGGTAATGCCTTTTGGGTTGTCAAATGCACCTAGCATTTTCATGAGACTTATGAATGAAGTATTGAAAGAATTCATTGGTAAATTTGTGATAGTGTATTTGGATGATATATTAGTTTTCAGCAGAACTAAAGAAGAACATTTAAGGCATCTTAATCATGTCTTGAAAAAGATGCACCAAGAGAAACTATTGATAAATTTAAAGAAATGCTCATTCATGAAAGGAGAGTTGGTGTATTTTGGATTTTTTGTTTCTGCAGAAGGATTGAAGATGGACCCAGAAAATGTTAAGGCAATTGTGGAGTGGCCTTCACCCAGAAATGTTTTTGAGGTAAGAAGTTTCCATGGACTTGCTAGTTTTTACAGAAAGTTTATAAGAAACTTTAGTAAGATTAATGAACCCATCATTGAGAAGAAAAATAAGAGCAAACATCCATTTAAGTGGACTACTGAAGTAGAAAGAAACTTTAAAGTTTTGAAGCAAAAGATAACCGAAAAGCCTGTTTTGATTCTGCCTGATTTTACTAAACCATTTCAAGTGAAGTGTGATGCCAGTGGAGAGGCCATTGGAGCTGTGTTGAGTCAGGATGATAGGCCTATAGCCTATTTCAGTGAGAAGCTAAATGACACCAAAATAAAGTATTCCTCTTATGAGAAGGAATTCTATGCAATTTTTCAAGCATTGAAAAAGTGGAGACAATATTTGATGTCCAGGGAATTTGTATTATATTCTGACAATCATGCTTTGTAGTATATTGTACAGTAGCCCAAGTTGAAACATAAGCATGCCAAATGGGTTGAGTATCTCCAAGGTTTTAATTTTGTTTTGAAACACATAAGTGGCCAAGAAAATAAAGTAGCTGATGCCTTGAGTAGGAGGCACCTGCTTGTTCAAGAAACTAATTTTGAAGTTGTAGGGTTTGATTTTCTCAAAGAGTTGTATAAAACAGATTCAGATTTTAAGGAAGCATTTGAGGCATGTTGTAACCCTGTTTTAATAGATAGAAGCCAATGGCTGGATTATTTCTTGCAGGAGGACTTACTATTCAGGAGAAACCAACTGTGTGTACCAAAATGTTCCATGAGAGAAAATTTGATCAAAGAAAAGCATAGTGGTGGACTTGCTGGACACTTTGGTACCGATAAAACTTATGAGCAGATGAGTCACTTCTATTATTGGCCTAAGATGAGAGCAGAAGTGGATAAGTTTGTGAAGAATTGCAAAATCTCTCAATATGCCAAAGGAAGGAGCCAGAATGCAGGATTGTACACTCCCTTGCCTATTCCAGACAAGCCTCGGGACATGGTGAGTATGGATTTTGTTCTAGGATTGCCCAAGAATCAGAGAGGGAATGATGCAGTCTTTGTTGTAGTAGACAGATTCTCCAAAATGGCACATTTTATTCCATGTTATAAAACTAGTGATGCCACCCATGTTGCTAACTTGTTTTTCAAAGAAGTTGTTAGATTGCATGGGTTTCCCAAGAGTATTGTTTCAGACAGAGACACCAGATTTGTGGGTCATTTTTGGAGGACACTATGGAAGAAACTTGGTACCAAACTGAGTTTCAGCTCAACTTATCATCCTCAGACTGATGGACAAACTGAGGTAGTGAATAGGAGTCTGGGAAATTTGTTGAGAAGTCTTGCAGGAGAGCATCCCAAGCAGTGGGACCATATTTTTCCCCAGGCAGAATATGCATATAATGACTCACCAAACAGAAGCACAGGGCAGAGCCCATTCCATATTATCTATGGAATGCACCCCAGGGGAATATCAGAATTAAGAAATATGGGAAGAGCAGAGATGAGAAGTGCTGATGGTGAAGAATTTGCTTCAGAGATCCAGGCCATACATGAACAAGTGAAACAGCAACTACAAGGCAGCAACATCAAATACAAAGGCAGAGCAGACTTGAGCATAAAAGAAGTTCATTTTGAAGTAGGAGATTTGGTTTTGGCACACTTGAGAAAGGAGAGATTCCCAAGGAAGCAGTATAACAAACTGAAGTTCAAAAAGATTGGGACATGCAAGATACTTAGAAAGTTTTCTGCAAATGCTTATGAGATTGAATTTCCACCTGATGTTGGAATATCTCCCATTTTTAATGTTGCAGATTTGTACAAGTATGAAGATGATGGTGAAGAAGAAAGATCAACAGACAAGGGACAGATTGAGTGGAAAGAGCAGCTACCTCCAGCACAACCATTGCAACTAGAGAAGATATTGGACAAAAGAGTGTTCAAGAAGACTAGAGGACAAGAGTACTTTCAGTACTTGATAAAATGGAAGGAAAAGCCAGAGGAAGATGCCACTTGGATGACTGAAGGAATGTTGCATAAGATAGGAAGATCAGTGGAAGAGCTCATGGACAGGAGCCCATGAAGAAAATTGCCCTCGGGAGTCTGATGCAGGGGCATTAGACACTAGCCAGCAATGTAGGAGGTTTTTTCCACATGTTGTGGCTAGGAGGGTTCGAAAACAATTGAATTGTAACAACTAGGTGTCAATACCTCAGCTAACTGTTTCATTTAGATTAGTTAGAAATTGTAGAAGTCGAATAGTTCAGTTCAGTCCATCTGTCATGTTTCAGTTAGTTGAATTCTTGTAATTAGGCTTTTAATTTCCTAAACGGTCCTCACAGAGGAACCGAAGAGACACATTGTAATGTATATAAATTGTATCCCTCGGATGTATTGAGGGGGAAAAGGAAGAAGAGAGGAGAGGGAGATATTTCTGCAATAAAATTTTGTGTTAAGCAATTGCTTCCAGTTGATTGAATTTCAGTTCCTGTTGATTATCAAACTGTCTTGAATTGGTATTTGTGAGGAAATTTGTTTAACTGTGAGGTGATTGAACTCTGTGTGTGTATAGTTTCTGAACGGAACTATTGTACAGTCTCCGCATCCTACTGTCTACTATTTTTTGTGAATTATCCGAACAGACCCTGTTGAATTAATCCCACCCGCAGGCGAGGCCTGTGTAGAGAAACCATGGTCGTGAACTCTGTTTAAATGATAGTAGAATTCCCGCGTAATAACGAGATAAATTTGTTTTACTATCGGAATCCTGACCTGAGTTAGTGAATACCGAGGTTAGCGTAAACTGAATTAACTTTGGTTAATCACTATTCCAAAACTGGAAGTGGATTTGCGAAACCCGCCCGCCCATATCGCACCGCTTTTGTGGAGCAAGTGGTATTCTCCAATTGCGAGTGATTCCATAGAACAGTCGACACGTGGCGTTGGGAAAAGTTCCAAAACCGCCTTTTTTGCGTTGCCATCGCGCATTAACGTTCGACCAAGGAGGCTGCGCGATATTGTTGAGCGCCGTCGATTTAGAGGGGAGCCATCAGACGGTGGCCATATGAGGAAGATCTGCGAAGGATAACCAAGATACGACGCGTGTGTTTGATTGGACTATTGATTATATATGTGGGCCCGAGGCCTAAGGTTGTTTGTATAAAAAAGAGAAGCGTTGGGTATTAATATAAAGTTCGGAGATATAAATTAAATTTCAAAGGTTGTTGATAATGTTATTTATCAAATTCCACGAATTTGATAAATAAAATTCCGAGGAAGACAAAGAAGGCCACGTGGAGGTAAACTAAGTAAATGGAAGGGGAATGCTGACAGAGCGACTACAGTAGACCAGCTCTCCTTAGGGGCGACTTTCAGTTTTGTTGCCGTCATAAAGACAAGCTCAGGAAAATAAAAATGGAGAAAGACGACAATATACCCAAGTACCTCACGAAGTTTGTCCATTGCAAGGATGAGTTGGGAAGTGTGGGGGCTACTGTAGATGAAGAGGACTTGGTGAGCTTAGCTCTCCTTAGGCTCCCGAAGAGTTGGCATAGCTACGAGGACTCTGTCAATGGTCGGGAGAAACTGTCAGGATGGGAGCGACTTTGGTCGGATCTTGTGCAGGAGGAGATAAGGCGGGGTACCAGGGATGGATCTTGATCAAAGAATGAAGATGAAGAAAATTGTGCTTTGGCTGCCAAAGCAAGGAAAGGGAAGGGAAAGAAAAATCCTTCTCAATCCGGTGCAAAAGGCAAGAAGTAGGACTTGTCCAAGGTGAAGTGCTTTCATTGTCACCAACATGGACATTACGCCACTAATTGTCCACAGAAGAAGAAAAATAAACAGGCTGCTGGATCTGCAGCTGGAGAGGCCTTAGCCTCGCAGTTTGAGCTGGATTTTTCGCTGATAGCATGCTTGGTTTCAAGTGTGATGGGATCAGTGTGGTTTCTTGATAGTGGTGTGTCTTTCCATATGATAGGAGAAAAAGATTTGTTTAGTGATCTGGATGAGAAGGATCTTGGAGTGCACATCGAGATGGGCGATGATGGTAGATACAGTGCGACTAGTGTCAGGACCATTTCATTTGAGAGGGAGTCTGGTAAACCTTTCATATTGAAGGATGTCATGCATGTTCCAGGATTGAAGAAGAATCTGATCTCTGTGGCAATGTTGGAAGACAAGGGCTATGATGTTGTTTTTGCGAGGGAAAGGCTTTCCTGCGCAGTAAATCAACTGGTGAAACCCGGAGGATAAGGGTTCAAGTTAAGAACCTTTATCAATTGCAGGTAGATGGTTGCGTAGCTATGTCAGGCAAAGCAGAAGGAGTGGTGAGCCGGGATGAGGGTGAATTGTGGCATAGGAGATTGGGCCATCTTCACCATGGCACTTTGAAAATTTTGCAGCAGATTTATACCGAGCTTATCAAGGGTACACTTGCGCAGTCAGATAGCGCAAGGGATGTACTTTGGGAAAATTTGTGAAGACCATTTTTCATGAGAAGGATAGTCGCGCCACAACGATCTCGTAAGTGCTGGATCTTATTCATGTAGAAGAAGAGCGAGACATAATAAAAGTTTTATGAGTTCAAGGTGATGGTTGAGAAAGAGTCAGGGAAGCAGGTGAAAGCTCTTAGGAGCGATAATGGTGGTGAATACATCTCTGGAAAATTCAAAGACTTTTGCAGCACATAAGGAATTCGAAGAGAGCTCATAGCGCCTCATAACCCACAGCAGAATGGGGTCGCGGAGAGAAAGAACAAAACAAGCATGGGTGTTGCACGAGCAATGTTGCATGATTAGGGCCTTCCCATACACTTGTGGGATGAAGCATGCAACACTGTGGTTTATGTGCAAAATCATTGTCCTCATAAAGTAGTTGGCATGAGTACACCCAAAGAGGCGTTTTCTGGTAAGAAGCCTGATATTTCTCATTTGAAGATTTTTGGCTCACCTGTTTACATTCATGTGACGAAGGATGCCAGGAAGACACTGGAGCCAACCACAGAGGTTTGGATATTTGTGGGGTACACATAAACAACCCACAATTATCGTGTGTATTTTCCAGACAGTCGGATGACTGTTGTGCGACGGGATATCAAATTTCATGAGGAGAAAGCCATGAAGTTGTCGCTTGAGAGGGAGCTACACTTGCATGCAGATGAGGAGCTACTATTTCCTAAAGATGAGCCTCTGGATGTGGATCAGCCACAAGAGGAGATTCATGGAGTGGAATAAATAGCTCATGCAGTGCCAAACATCAGAGGGCGGAAGTGCATTATAGAAGCTGAGCGACTGAGCCTTGATGCAGTGCAGAATGTAGGAGCACCTACATCACAACGCAGACAGAGACAGTCACCTGACCGATTTACTGGATACATGGCTCTGATGAGCAAGTGTATCATGATAGAACCATCTTATTTCGAGGAAGCTGTGGAGGATATCTCATGGGTAGATGCCATGGTGGAAGAGTATGATTCTATTGTCAGAAACAGTGCATGGGAGATTGTCCCAAGGCCGGAAGGGAAATCAGTAGTAGGTTCGAGATGGATCTAAAAAGTGAAGCAAGCTGCTGATGGGAGCGTCGAGAAGTACAAGGCAAGATTTGTTGCCTGGGGCTTCTCACAGTTCGAGGGGATTGACTATGAAGAAACCTTTGCACCTGTCGCAAGGTATTCTTCCATACGGACCATCCTTGCTCTCTTAGTGCAGATGGGTTGGCACATTCATCAGATGGATGTGAAGACTGCATTCCTCAACGGAGTCATTAAGCAGGAAGTGTACATAGAGTAGCTCATGATTCAAAATTCGAAGAATGAAGCCGTATGTGTGTAGGCTCAAAAGAGCGTTGTATGGGCCGAAACAAGCACCTCATGTCATACAATACGTATTGTACAAGGTTTACGTAACATGAGCCACCAAGAGTGAGGTGATCTCGAACCTACCGTATCGTGGAGGGTAAGTTGTCGATCATTGTACTTTATGTAGATGATTTTATTTTGACGGGTGAGGAACTGTTGATACACTCATGCAAGGCTGATCTTGTAAAGGAGTTTGAGATGAAGGACTTGGGCCTCCTTCATTATTTCCTGGGATTGGAAATTTGGCAGCGGAAGGGTGGACTATTTGTGTCTCAAGGCAAGTATGCCCGGGAGATATTGGAGAAGTTCAACATGCAAGGCTGCAAGCCTATCGACACTCCTCTTCCTGGTGGTTGGAGGAAAGAGGATGCTACATCGGCAGAGGTAGTGGATGCCACTGTTTATCGACAGTTGGTTGGTTCGCTCATGTATCTAGTCAATACACGACCAGACATATGCTACGCTATTAACAAGCTTTCACAAGCTATGCTTAAGCCTACCAAGCTCTTTTGGAAGGCAGGCAAGCATGTCCTGAGGTATCTCAGGGGCACATCAAGATATGGATTGTGGTACAGATAGTCGGATGAGTTGAAGCTGCATGGCTTCATGGATGCAGATTGGGCAGGGAGCCCAATGGACAGAAAGAGCACATCTAGAGGGATATTCAGTATCAGGTCTATAGAAGTTTCTTGGTACAACAGGAAACAGAGATCCGTGGCACTCAGTTCAGCAGAGGCCGAGTAAATGGCAGCAAGTTTGGATGCATGAGAGGCTATATGGATGTGGAAGATCCTGGTCGAGTTGTTCGGTTCACACTTAGATCCTACTATGATATATTGTGATAATCAGAGTTGCATTAAACTCTCGGTTAATCCAGTATTTCTTGATAGATCTAAACATATTGACATCTGGTACCATCATATCAGAGATTGTGTGCAACGGAAGATCATGTTACTTTCTTACATTCCCACGAAGGATCAGGATGCAGTTATTCTGACGAAAGCGCTCACTAGGAGAAAATTCGAATACCATAGAGACAGGATCGGGGTGGCAGATAACCCCTATCTTGTTGAGAGGGAGTGTTGAGATTCAAAAATATGATGAGTTTAGTGAAAAGAGTCGCCTTCACTAAGTGGGCCTGCAGGTTATTTTTGGCGCAAAGTCTATTTTTAGACTATGTCTATTTTTAGACTATGTCTATTTTTAGACATGTCAATCATATTCTATGAGTTGCAGGATGCTATTTGTGGATGGTTGGTCAAGTTGGAAAAATATATGGACTTCTATTTTTAGACATATCATGAGTCTATTTTAGATCAGCCTCTAAATAGAGATATGTCGAATATTATTATCTCTTAATAATATTTGACTCTAAACATTATCTTATTCTCGAGCACTTCTCAGCTAAGTGCACAGATGTGGGCAATGTTGAAATTTTACGTAAGAAATTACACTATTCCTGAGGGTTTATTGGAGCTAATCCATGAGGAAGTCAGTTAGAACTCATGTGACAGAGTTTGGTGGAGTTATAGAAGTAGTTGGTGGAGTTGTATTCAGTTTAACTCAGTTGATCTAGTTGTATTTAGTCTAATTGATTGATACACTAGTGAGAGTGGTGTAAATTAATTATTTAATTAATTCACTAAATAATAACTCATTAATCAACTAAAGAATACATCAGTTAACTACAATGCATGGCAGTTTCAATGGAGACCAGTGGAGAGGTAGGTGAAAGAGCAAGTGTGAATATCAGTTGTGACTATAGTGATGCATTGATTGCATCCAACACTCAATGGAGATGCCAATGAGGATTGCGTAGTGCCAGCTTGGTGGATTCGAGTTCATTCAGAGCCATTCTTCAGCAGGGATTGCATAGTAGAGGTAGGCTAGCAGGTGGCAGATATTGGTGCATGGATTTGCAAGATCTAGCATGATTAGTGTGTAGCGATTGTATTGTACTGAGAGCTTGATATGATCAACTTTGTATGAGGATTGTTACATGATATCTATGACATATATTATATATAAATAGTTGGGGTTTTTAGCTTCAGGCTTTCTCGTTAAAAAACTGTGTTAATGTGTGTGAATTTTTATGGTTTCATGTGTGCATTGCAATTTATTTAATTTCCGCATGTGATGATCAATAGTGGAATAGATTCTGTATTGTGCATGAAGTTAAAATAGTGTGTGATCAGGAGAATCTTGGATATATAACACATAAGCTATATAATTTCTACTGTTTGTGGCTACAAGTTGGGGACAAGAATACCTCCTCCTTTCATAAGCAGGCTCACGCCAGAAGAAACTTTAACTCTATAGTGGAGATAACCTCAGGAGACCAATCCTTCTCTGACCCTACCCGCATAAAAAAACTACTCATCAGCACTTAAAAAGAATTTTACACAGAGGATAAGAAAGAAAGTCTCAGCTCCAACTTGCTCGAGTTGGTCCCCCTAAGGGTCAATGCCCAAATGAACGCTATGTTGACTGCTCCTGGCACCATCAATGAAATCAAGTAGGGCTTTGATGAAATGGTTCCGAACAAGGCTCCTGGGCTGGATGGGTTCACTGCTCGATTCATTAAAACTTGTTGGAAAATTGTTAAAAAGGATCTCTACAAAATGATCTTAAAGTCTCAAACCTTCCACAAGCTTAGGGGCAACACCAACTTGGCCTTCTTGGCCCTTATACCTAAAGAGAAGGGTGCCAGTTCTTTGAATAGATTTAGGCCAATTTCTCTTTGCAACATTGGCTACAAGCTCATCAATAAAGTCATGGCTAACAGACTGAAAAGCCTTCTTCCAGAAATCATTCCTAACAATCAAGGGGGATTTGTCAAAGGTAGGCAGATAATTGATAACTTCATTCTTGTTCATGAAGTGATCCATTCAAGCATCTAAAGACGATAAAAAGGCATGGCTGTCAAGCTAGAACTGGCTAGTGCATTTGATAGAGTTAGGCACAATTTTCTCTTTGCAATTATGCATCAATTTGGGTTTGACTGCTTCTTTATAAGCTGGGTCAAGGCCTGCATTGTGGAACCATGGATTTCTCCACTTTTCAACGGGCGCGCTGCTGACTTCTTCAAGGAGAGTCGTAGGATAAAGAAGGGATGCCCTCTATCACCTCTTCTCTTTGTCATTCAAGCCTCTGTCCTCAATTTTATGCTGGAGAAAAGACAAATCGAGCAAGAGCTTATGGGTCTTAGGATTGCCGGGGGATTCAGAGACATAAATCATGCTCTCTTTGTTGATGACTCCATCCTCTTGGGGGGTGCTTCCGCCATATTGGCCTCATGCTTCAAGCTGGAGCTGGATTACTATTGCCTCGATTCTGGGAGTGAAATTAACACGAGAAAATGCTTCATTTATGCTTGGAACCTCACTAGCCTTGAGCTAAGAACGATCACCAGGATTTTGGGTTTCAAATGCTCCACGAATTGGGTGTCTTTTAAATATCTTGGGTTGTCGATATTTCAAGGACGCCCGATTGGGAGGGACTGGTACCCCTTGCTGGAAAAATTCAAGCTCAAAATTCAAGCCTAGGGCACGTCGTGGCTCAATCTGGCAGGTAAGATTGTTATCATTAAGTCAGTACTTAATAGTCTTCCAATATTTTAGATGTTTGTTATGTTGGCTCCGATGGGAATTCTTCGCAAGATGGGGAAATCCATTTGCTCCTTTTTCTGGAAGGGAGGGAAGAATAATGTTAAGAGAATTTTGTTGATTAGTTGGAATAATATTTCTATGCCACTGCTGGAAGGTGGCCTTCACATAAAATATCTCAGGGAGCACAACATCGTTCTGGGGGCCAAGATCTTATGGTGGCAGGTAGCAAGGAATCCGATATGGGCACAGATTTCTTTGTGGAAAATATACAACTTTGGAAAGCATCTTCGTAGCCTGGAGAAATTCCAATCTAATTGATAGGGCTCCCTGATCCATCAGCTGTGTAAGCATGCTCTCCCGTTGCTATGTGACCACGTTTTTTACATTTCAGGAAATGGGAAGCAGATCAACCCATGGTAGGATAGGATCATGAATGCAGAAGCGACCAGGGATGATCCTGAGTTGCTGCAGCTAAAAACATGGATGATTTCTGATGGCCGATGCACGTTATGGGACATTTCAGAATGGGATAGCAGCAACTAGGTAGGGTGGCAGAAGATAGAGATTCTTGCTCATCTGGAGCAAGCATGGGCCAAATTCATGGTATCACTTGTTGGGAAAGCCCCCCTAAATGCAAGGAAAAAATGCAAAAGGGGTTAGGGTTCCTCGAAGGGATGCTATTCTACAGCAGAAGGCTACAGATGTCTTAAAGCCATTCCTAATTTCCCCCGCAACCCTACGATTTGGAAAGGGATTTGGTAGGTTAAAATAATTTTGAATATTGATATGTTCACCTGGACACTGGGGCACAACAACATCCTCATAGCTGAAAACTTGTAGTGTCGTGGCTTCCACCACCCCTCTCGGTGCTTGCTTTGTCAGCAGTAGGAGGAAAATTCGGTCCACATCTTTCTCGAGTGCCTCTATGCACCAGGACATTTGGAATGAAATCTTGTTGATTTAGAACAACAACCCCATCCTCCCATCCAACATCATGGGTATGTTGTCTAATTAGGGAGACCTATTCCCTAAGTCCTTCCCCGGGAGAGGATGGGCTTACGAGGGGTGGATGATTATCCCTAAGCTCATTTGCTGGAAGATCTGGCTTGAAATAAATAATCGGTCTTTCAAGAGAAAGCCCTAAACAAGCAACAAATCGGTGTGAAAATCAGAAAATTATTCAAAGAAATAATGCAGGCCAAGGTGAACTAGAAGTGGGCTTGTAGCTTAAACCAGAAAGGTAGGGAGTGGTGCCAGTAGCTAGGGCTACACCTTCCCACGGGGAAAAATATGGAGAAGTGCAGAGAAGAATGGAAAATCATATTAGAGGATGAGGACTTCGACAAATGGAGAAGCATCACAGATATCCACACTATGTTTTTTGATGGTGCAGCAAAGGGGAATCTAGGGAAGGCGAAGGTAGAGGAATTATTCGATGCCCTTCAGACCAAATAATTTCCCACTTTGCCTGGGGTTTGGGGCTTAGTTCGAATAATCAAGCGAAAGCCATGACTCTCCTCTAAGTCTTGAAACAACTTCAAAAACATGGAATCAAGGAGGCTCACATCATTGGAGATTCACAAAGCCTCATTAGCTTGATTGTGACAAAATCGGTCCCTAAAGATCTCCACTTGCAACGGTTGTTCGC
>CM076580.1:341827379-341985311 GCA_034641835.2 Pinus albicaulis
GAACTATAATTTTTCAAATTTACAAAAATTAATTAATATTCATGTTGAACTTCAATATAATGTATATTTTGATCTCTAAGTACTATATAATGTTGGTTTTATTTCATTAGTGAATGCAGAAATTGAAGCAATCAATAAATTCGTTCTTTACAATTCTAAAGCAACACAACCGTGGGTCGCATTGTACGAACAAAACAGGATGAAATGGGATAGTGACAGGAAAGAATTCAGACGGTTGAATGGTAGAAGTGTGCCTTATCTCGATCATTTAAAATAAAATATCCCAAAAATATGCCCCAACAGTTGGGTTGCTAACCAAGTCAGAGGGAAATACGGTGCTACCGGTCATTACCTACGTGCTAAAGAGGATGTGCTAAACGTAGGGATTGTGTGCATCAACTCGGTAATAATCTTTTTAATTTATATTTAAATTGAAACTTATATTAAGACATCTACATTTCATATTTTAACTGTTGGATTATTATTTATAAGACAAAATACACTATGGTTTTTTAACTTTTTTATAATAGGTGCATCTGTTCCCATCTATGTGGGCATATGGACACCATTTTCTCACAAAAAATGGTGATGATGGAAACATCACACAAGACTGTGGAGTGGAATTCGAGTTTGATCAATCTAGTTGATCTAGCCTCGTGATCAAAACCTAGTATAAGGGACGTTAGGTTACGTCGGAAAGATACAAGAGATCATTGAAGTGGATTTTTCTTCTTTCCAATGTGTTATTTTTAGGTGAAAGTGGTGGGACACCTTTGATCGGAATAATGTAAAGGAAGATCATGATAGTAGACTGATATGTATGAACTCTAGAAAGATGTGGGATGAAGCTAAGGAGCCCTATGTTTTCCCTAAACACTGCAACCGGGTGTTTTTTACCCATATGTGTTTGACAGGGATTGGTGGTTCGTATTGACACATGACCCTAGATCAAAACATATTTTTGAGAACAATAGTGTTATCATGTCATGCGAGCAAGAAGATAATGAGGGTGATCATGAGAACCGAGAGTGATATGGTACATGTGTTATTTCATCAATATTTATACTTTTTTAAGATGGGTTTTTCGAAATATTAATATAATATGTATTTTGAATTAATTGGTAATTTGCATTGTGTTAATGTTAAAATCAATAATTCACTTACTAATTTGCAATTATGTTGATCTCAAAAACAATGGCGTACTGTATAAATTTTTATTTTATTTTTTGTATCTAAGATCATAATAAAATAACGATAATTATAAAGTACAAGAATTTATTTGCATTATTTTCTAAATTTTATTATGTTACAATAAATCATATTATTCTAGATTTATTATTTTACAATTATTTAAAATTTACAATTTTACAAATTTAATAGTTTTAATAAATTCATTTCACATTAATACAATTAAAATTTTACAAATATTTTATATACAATTACAATTATAATTAAAATTACAATTTTACAATTTCACGTACAATTACAATTACAATTACAATTTTAGAATTTTACATATATACAATTACAATTTTACAAATTAAAAAAATTACAATTACAATTAAAATTTTACAAATTTACATATATACCATTAAAATTACAATTTTAGAATTTTGAATACAATTAGAATTACAAATATTACAATTTTACAATATCATGATCATTTGGTATTAAATTAATTAATAAACATCACGCTCATGATATCCATCGTACAAACATCATATTTGACTAAAAAACACATTCAAAATTGCTAACTGCATCATCGTGATCATGATCATCTAACAAAACACAATTAACATTATATATTAACATCATCACAACACAAACATCAAATACATATCTCATGTCAAATAACTCATGCTATCACATAGACATCTATTTTCAAGTTGCACATTAAATGAACATATCTAACATGACCTAACAACATACACATCATGATGATCACCAACATGTAAATTAAGTACAACTGAAACATGAACATAAAATACATGGACCATATATATATATAACTGAATAATGTTAAAAATATACAACTGTAATATAAATTTCATGGATCAGCTGGTGGTAGTACAACATCAATATCAGTACTAGTGACTGATGGTCCAGCCTCATCTCCATGATGACTGCTGCTAGATGCTAGTGGAAAATCATGCTCATCAGGCGTGGCACAAGGTGAACGATCATGAGATGATGGTACGCTACACCTCACAAACTGTACATCACATGCTGCGGCTCGATCGTAATGAGCAACAGTCCTTGTCAGTCGCATAAAAGTTGTCATAACTCCTACGACATGCCGCATCAGGTTGTACATGTCACGTGGAATGCCTCTCCACATCTGTAATAGCCTATCATCGGCCTCTATGTCTCTGTAATGAGCAGGCATGATGCCCGCCTCAACAATCAATGCAATGAGTTGGTCGCCCAACTCCATCCTGTATCTAGTATCACTAAGTCGATCGCGCACCGGCGCACCAACAGGAGCAGGTCTCTGATCTGCACCAGCCTCCTGATGATCCTCAGCATCTAGCATGCCCTCATCATCATCAGGATCCACACCTAGAATAGGTGGTGGTAGCGGCATCTCGTCGCCATCAAAAGAGCCAATGTCTGCAAAATATATACAAGTACACAACAATAATTAGACAATCTCATTATACAATTTAATAAAAACAAGTTAAAGAACATGTTAGAATAAATTTAAATAAAACAGTAATATTACCTCTATCATCTAGCAGCTCATCAGTTGTGAAGAGGATGTTGGCACACCCTCACCAATCCAACCCCGCATAAGGACAGGGGACCATAATGAAGGGACGCTCATCAACACTGGCTAGCAACTCTAGTGCATCATCTGATATCCTCGCTGGAAAAATATTCTCCTCCCTCTTGGGCATCATCTTCCCCCACATGTGCAAACATGCCTCAGTAATCAACCTACGAGGCTTCCGAAGAAAACTAGGCCTCGTATTTGGAAACCTCTCAAAAAATAAACAAAAAATATCTAAAGCAAAAAGGGAATTTGACCCTCCCTTTTGCATGAGCACGACATCTATCTAATGTTGTACAGAACTGCTGCAAAAAAATGGCAGACCATCTGACAAGTCGTGGATGTTGTAGCAAAGAATCAACATAATATAAAAGCGAGCAACTAATGTGTTGCTCATCACTGGTGTTGTGCAAAATGGTCGAAATGATAAGTAAGAGACACCATACCTCCTCACTACCAAACACACCAATACGTAACTACCCTCCAGCGACTTGAAAATCTGTAGGAGATACTAAATTTGCTCCAATGTATCTCTGGGAGTAAACTAACTGACTCCCTGCCACACAACCAGCTGGAACCTCAGGGAATGAGGGAAAATCCACCCCTCTCCTAGATAGCCCTGTAATAAAATATATATCCTCCTCATTGGGCATGTACCACTGGTTGATACCAACCCGGAAAGCCTGTCGCTGGGCATTCCACCTTCGGATAAGATGTCTCAAAAATGAACTATGGGACTTTAGGGAAGTAGCCTCCTCATAGAACTTGAGGAGACATACCTACCTTAGGAGTCCCTGCGTCGCTGTTGTAATAGGGCGAGGGTACGCATATCTCTCCCTCTCTCTTGCCTCCCATAGGTGAACCATGTTATACTGTTCTACATGTTGTTTTTGTTTTTGCCCCTCTTCTCTCCTTTCACGTCTCTGAATGATTGACATATTAAACACAATTTTTTTATTAAATGACACATGTATTTAGAAATATACATGTATAAATATTTTTTCAAAAATAAATAAAACAACAGTCAGTACGCCAAAAACACAGTCACACACCTATCCCGGTGCATCTTTCAACAGAGCGCATCGGGGACGGTGCACCTAATGATATTCAACACACCGGGGGTGGTGCTCCAGAAAATGTTTTTAGCGCACTGTTCATTATGTGTGATGTCAAGAGGGCGACAAGATTCAATATTTGGGGTTCTTAAAGAAATCACAGCCCCCCATGTTCCCTTATGAAGCTAATATCATTCAATTACATGGAGCTTGTGATTTTCCTAAAAATACTCGCAAAGAAACATATTATTGATTCAGAATCTCTGGATATTATTTTTCTTCAAGATATGTTGTGGTTTAGAGTTTCAATTGTTTAGTGTTTAGGAAAATTGTTGTGGGGATGAATTTTCTAGTTTACTGATGCTATCATCCATTCTGGTGGTTTGGTGTTGGGATTGCATAGCTACTAATTTAATCTAATTAACCCTTGGAGTACTCCAGCAGGACTGGGGGTGGAGTTATTATCTGAAGAATTGGCTCATCCAGTTTCTTTTCTAAATTTTTATGGTCCCTCTATAAACCGTTGTCCTTTTTGGGAGGCTTTATTCAAAGACTCTTTTGTCATACTACCTTATCTCATTATTGGGGGGGATTTTAAAGTATCAATGGGTGTTGTTGAATCGTGGGAGGAAAGGGATATCCCAGACCCACTGGCCAATTTTTCTATGAATCCTTGATATCTCGTTCTGTGATTGACCTAACTCCATTAAATATTAGGTCTTCTTGGAAAAACAAATGGATTGGTTCGATGCATGTTTCCAAATCCCTTAATCGCTTCCTTATTTTTGAGAATTTTCTGAGTCAATATCAAAATATTAAGCAGTGGATTAGGATCAGTGGTATTTCTGACCATTCTCCTATTTTTTTCGAATTAAAAGGAGATTTCCACAAGTGTACTGCTCCATTCAAATTCAGTTCTTCTTGGTTGAAGGATGCATCTTTCACTAGAATGGTTAATGAGCAGTGGGTTCACTTTTCCCCTTTGTTTGGCCTTTCTTCAGGGAAACATTTTGTGAAAAACCTTAAGAATATCAAGCGGTCCTCTAAATAATGGCCCTCTATAAAGAGGATTATTTACAATAGAGAACTCAAATTAATTGAAGGAAAATTTGAATCGGTTGCCTTAACGACAAATGATGGTTTTTCACCTTATTTGACCAAGCAGCTCCTTTTCCAATTAGAAAAGAAAAATAAACATGTATTGTATCTACAAGAGGCAAAGTGGAAATTAAAGAGATGAGCTATCTGGCTTGAATGTGGTGATAATAATACAAAATTTTGTCATACATTTGAAAAAGGTCATAATTTATGGAAAAAAATATATGGGAATTAAAAGCATCCAATGGTAATGTAGTCTCCTCTTTCTGAGAATTGGCTTCTATGGGTGTAAATCACTCTAAAAATTAGTTTAGTGCTCAGGAGGAGGTGACTATTGCAAACGCCATTCAAACTTCACTTCCCTTTCCCTATTTTTCGGGTGAGGAATAAAACAAGGAAATTGTGGATGAGGAATCTGAGGAAGAACATAAAGTTGTCCTTCAAAGCATTCAAAAGGACAAAAGCCCTGGGTCAGATGGCTGGGGTGTAGAATTTTATTTAGGGATTTATGATATACTGAGGAAATATTTTCTAGATGTTGTGGAGGAATATTGCAAGAAACAATATATCATTATGGTTTCAAAATCCACTTTAATTGCCTTGATCCCGAAGGTGGACTCTCCCAGCATAATTTTGAATTTTAGGCTAACATCAATATTTAATGTGATTTACAAAGTGATCTCAAAAGTGATTTATCTTTGCATTAAACCTATACTTTCAACATCCATTTCAAAGGAATTTTTTTGGTTTTTGGAGGGTATACAAGTTCATGAATCCATCAGGGTGGCCCAGGAGATCCTTCACAGTCTAAAGACAATGAATCTTAAAGGAGAAATTTTCAGGATGGATATACCAAAGGAATATGATCGATTTAGTCGGATATACCTCCATCTAGTCCTTCATGTGAGTTTATGTCTTGAATCCATTAATTGGATCATGAGGTGCATTCAAACTACCTTTTTCATTGTGCTTATAAATGGTGCAGCATCTACTTTATTTCATGCTCAAAGGGGTCTTCGAAAGTGTTGTCCTTTATGACCTCTTCTTTTTATTCTTGTTGCAGAGGGTCTCAGTCATCTCTTGGGTGAGGAAAAATATTTTGGTTCATTTCATGGATGTTTGTTTCCCCATTCTCTCACCATATCGCATCTCCTTTTAGTGTATAATGACATCCTTATTTTCTACAATGGGTATCTAGGTGAGGTGGGGGTCCTAAATATATCCTAAACATTTTTGGGAAAGCATCTAGAATGATTATCAACTATAAAAAAATATTCTCTTCTGGTAGAAAATATAGATGTCTTTGTTCAATATATCATTGAAATCCTCCCAATGGAATGCTCGGAGTTAGATGGGGGTTTAAAATGCCTGGGGTTTATTATTAAATCAAATTCATATAGAAGGGATGAATAGTTCTCGTTATTGTCGAAGGTGGAGAAATGTATCAATTCATGGAGTCATCGCCCAATATATCAGAAAATCTGTATTGTTCTTATAAAATATGTCTTGAAGGAAATCCTAGTTTACTGGGCGTCACTAGCGTGGATCCCTAAATGGATTCTGGAACAAGTTAGGAGCATATGTTTTAATTTTTTATGGTTTGGCTTAGGCGAGAATTCCACTTTCCCATGGGTGGGTTGGGCGAAAATTTCTAATCCAAAATTTTTAGAAGGCTACAGTCTAAAGAATATTTTTGTGTTCTCTCATGCCCTTACGGGAAAGGGTGGTTGGCGTCTTCTTTTGACAAAAATATTGTGGACCAAAGTGGTTATTTCTGAGTATATTTATCCTCTCTCAGTAGAATATTGGCTCATATTGGTGGATAAGTCTTGTCAAAACATATCCAGTACCTGAAAGGTTGTTTTGAACATGTTCGAAACTATTTAAAGTGGTCTGGTGTGACGTGTGGGATCTAGTTCTCGTGATTGATTACCGATCGATCCACGGTCAGGGATTCAACATGCTCATCTTCTTCCTACTAAATTACTAGATTCCCTTCGAGATAAAGGGATTTTCAAATTTCCAAATATTGTGGACCCTGATTCTTCCACTATCTAGTTTCAAGGGTGGAAATTTGTGGATGATTTGTAGATTCTGAAATTTTTCAGGAGATAATGGCTTGGTTATTTTTATGCTCCTCACTTCGAATGCATCAAAATTTTAAATGAGGATGAATTAATCTATTCAGGAGCTAAGAGTGGTCTTTACTCTCCAAAAGTGGAGTAAAATTACATCTCAGTTGCTCTTAATCAACTGGAAGAAAAATGGTGGTGGTCTTAGGCTCGGAAAATTAAATGTTCTCCCAAGGAAAATTTTTTATTTTGGTGCATTTTAAGCGGTAAGGTCCCAACTTGGGATAATATTAGAGAAGGTTTTCGTAGGGACCAGGTAGATATGCACTTTGTCATGTTGTTGGTGAATTGATTGACTATATTTTTCTTCACTATTGAATCTGTCAATCTATCTAGACTCAATGCAAAATATCTAATCATAAGGTCTTGATTTGGAAGAGTTTTCCTATGGACTCTACTTGGAAGAATTGGTGCTCCAATCCAGTGTGTTGAATTATTTTGGCTCTTAAACTTATTATTTTCTTGGATATCTAGATCACTCACAATAGGGTGATATTTTAATATTTCATCTCCTCTCCTTGTCTCATTGTCTCTGAAGCCATGGAGATCATCAATGTTTTCCCTTAGGTTTATGAACCTTAGCACCCACATGTGTTGGTAGATTTAACACAGATAAATAAATCCCAAACCCTGATATTCTTCAACCGTCCCACGAGTATGTGATGAAGGAATGCCTTTCCTTTCCTAAAATTCACATCGTAGCCACGGTCTTCCAATATAGCAACTGAAACTAAATTATTATTCAAACCTGGAACATACATGACATCTTTCAATGTGAGAGTAGAACCAGAATCCCTATAAAAGGTAAAAATACTGATGAATGTCACACTATACCTCCCATAATCTCCCATATCAATGTGCATCTAAAGGTTTTTATCCTCCAAGTAACTAAAGAACTCTTTGTTGCCAGTCATATGTAATGAGGCTCCACTATTTAGGTACCACACACTACCCATCATCGAGACACCATGCATGCAATGCAAGTGAAATCCAACTTGAATTGTGAAGAAATTGATTCATCTTACGCTCCTCCTAAGGGCTTCATGTTTGCCTTATTATGCAGAAACTTTGTGGCATAATGTCCCAACTCGTGACAATGAAAACATTTAATCTTTGACAATCCCTTCTTCTTTCATCCCTAACTAGAATCTAATTTGGAATGGGATGACTTCCCTTTCCCTTTATTTTCCTTTCCATCCAAGACACAATTATCCTCATCATCATTCTTTGATGAGGATATATCTCGAGTGTTCCGTTGAATCTATTCCTGCACCGAACCAGACCACAAATTCTCCCACTCTGGTAGCTTCTCCCTCCCATTTACCGAATCCTGGTAGTTTTTCCAACTCTTGGGAAGGCCTAAAAGTGCTAGGCTCACCACATCATCTCGTTAACTGTAACACCAACACTTCTAAGCTCATCTCGACATTGGGTGAACTTGGTAAATTACTTTGGTATTGTGTCGCCCTTCTCCATCTTGATTTTCCTGAGCTTGTCCTTCGATGCCAATTTCCTATAGTCACTGCTATTCTAAAACAAATCTGTTAAGGCCTTCCACATTGTATATGGAGTGTCCTTTCCATGGAGGTTCAAGATAATATGATCTCGAACACCTTCTAATAGGATCCTTTTCCCCTTTGCCACATTATTCTTCCAGGTTGCCAGATCTTTAGCATCAATTGGTGTAGGCTTAGTAATATCATTGTTTATGAACTCCTTTAGCTCGTTGTCTTCCAACATTGCTTCCATCTTGTCCTTCCAAGTTATGTAATTCAAACTACCCTCAAGGGATATTTAAGTCTAAATCCATAGAATGACATCCCAATCCTACTACTATTCTTGAAGAATAGATCTGCAAATTCGATTAACCTATACATAAAAAAATTGTATTCTTCTCTTCTATAGTGATTCCCACTCTGATTCCATTTAGAAAATCCACATAGATTCAAATTTCTAATTGTAATATGCTAAAAAAATAGACTTGAATATACTCTACCAATTGCGGAAACCATTTACAATAGAAAAATCACAAATCATACAAGAGAAAGAATTTCATTCACACATTACACAATGATTTCTAGGGGAAAGCCTCAGCTAACAACCCTGCTATTTTTATATTTCATTAGTCAAAAAATATGAGAATATTACAATGCTTTTATCAAGATTTATAAAACTGTGCCCTACTCTATCTGTCTCACTACTTCCTAGACAACCCTAGGCCAATACTTAACCAATTTTCTTCTTACCCAAATTCATATTTCCTTGTGTTGTTTTCTTGGGTAATTGTCCCTTATTAATTAAGGAAATCCCCATCCATTGTACGAAATCCACCAAGGGCTTTCACCACCTGTACAATTTCGATGATTATACAACTGATAGTACACTGCCCTTGAACTCCAATCTCAACTGGGTCTTTCTCCAATCTGACATGCATGAGTTATTGTGGTTGAGTTATCAGTTATCTGATTGATCACTATATGTGGGTGAAGTTCAAGTTCCACACTTTGACCTCTCACTAGTTCCTCCATTAGTTAGAACTAGTTAAACTGACTTTAACTTAGATAAATTGAGTTAATTAATTACAACTTGAGATTAACTCAACCATGACTCCTATTTTGTAGTTGACACTCTAAATGACTCAAGTTAGATCCTCAACTCGAATTAACTGAACCAACTAAGTCAAGGTAACTTGGTTAACTCATACAATTTGTCATGAGATGTGGAATTACAATTTTATTCTAATTTAATTCAAGGGAAAATTAAATTAAATATTTCTTGGTGCCATTTTCAATAAGATGTCCGTAGGAGAAAGGTGAAAAATGAAAAACCCCTGAACACCTATGGTGATTGATAGAAAGGTGTTTAGTTTGTCATACCTGGTTAGAGGGAAAATAACCTAGGTCAGTTCACTTTGGTTTGATGTTAACTACATGTACTCAAAGTAATCATTTTTTCTATTAATAGAAAATTTTGTATCAGCTTACAAAAAAGATTTTGAAAGTAATTATGTAATTTAAATATTTGTGTAGGTTGTGTATTTCTCTTTATTTTGTATTGTGTTATATATGTAATTTTCTTTGATAACGTGTTTTATTATATGTTTCAAATATAAATTGAAGTGTGTGTGTGTGTGTTGAATTATAAACAATAAATAAATAAATAAAACACATTTCAAATAGTTATTTAAATACTAGGAATGGATTAGAAATTTTAAGAAAGTAATGTAACTTGCACATTGCTGAGAAATAAAGAGTTTGGAAAAAAAATCAATTGAATGTTGGTTTTCATTTATATTTATAGGATAAATATTAACTCTTGTGTGATGAATCTTTTTATTTGTTATGCTATTTTCAGCTTAAAAAATTAAAATGAATTGTTTTCTATTTAAATTGGTGTATGTGTTTTTTATTGGGTTGAGAACTCTTTTGCAACTATGGTTTAAGATTTCCTTTCTAGTGATAGTCTCTATTAGCAAATAAATAATTTCAGAAATTCTTTATTCTCCTCTATTCATCCATTTTTTAGATTAGAAATCTGAGGTCGTCATCACAAAGTTGTCGCAATTATGCAAGAAGATTATAATTTGTTTTAAAAGTTAAATTAAGTTGTTAAATTCATTTTGATGGGATTCTCCCTTCACGAATTATAGTCTATGGCTCTTCCATCACTACGTAGAGGAAAATGTGGACATCAAGTCTTATGATGGATAATTTGATGCCGTCAAATTGAACCAGTGGCTACAATAGATGGGGATGTGCTTCAATATACATAAAGTCACTAGAAAATAAAGGATTTCATTTTTCATATTAAATCTTGAAGGCCATGCTTTGGCATGGGATGAGGGTGACGTAGTAAAAAAAGCACTAGAAAATGAGCCGTAGTCACTAATTAGGAGTTGTTCAAGGACACAATTAAAGTTCAATTCTACCAAATTGGATATGAGGAGGACCAACAAATTGTGTGGCATAATTTCATGCAAAGGTAAGGGAAATACGTTTAGAGTTTACTATAGAGTTTAAGAAAAGATTTATATAACTGAGTGACTATGTAGGTAGTCTAGATATGTTATTTAAGTATTTGGGAGCATTTCTTCTTCAAATTTGGGGACAATTGATGTATTTTAAGCCTTAGACAATTAATGAAGAAGTGTTCATGCATAGTACCTTAAAGGAGATAAGAAAAAGTAGTATCTTTGTATTCACAAGCAACAAAACTACTTGAGAAACAAAGAAAAGGGAAGAAGAAGAAGAAGAGAAAATTCTTCATAACTATTGATGTTAAGGAGAAGGTGGATAATACCTCAAAACTAGAAGGGAATATTAGTTGTACTAGTCCCATTGAATAGTGCTAATCAATCCAAAAGAATCATTAGAAATAGAAAATAGTTTCTCTTGTTATTTTTTAGAGAAGGAAAGCAACAAGGAAAAGATAGTGAGTTGGAGATGAAGGCATCCTTGGAAGGATGTTGTAGCAAGCAATGTGAGTGGTTATAACAACTAATTGAGGCCTACAAGATGTTCCAATATTTTCAAGGGTTGCCACCCATGTGAGAGGTTGAACACAAGATTTTGTTGTTACTAAAATCATCACCACCAAACATTAAGATAATATTAATTCCAAATTCAATTTAGATCATAAAAATATATGCCAAAAAAATTGTCATTAAAATTTTAGATACACTTTGATAAACTTAATAACTTATTAAACTTATATATATAATTCAAATATAAAACTAAGATTAAAATTTTACATACACTTTGATAAACTTATTAAAATTATATATATATATATATAATGCTAATACCAATAATTGAAACTCAAAATGCATATTTAAAGATAACTTATTATAGTTAAGTCTCAACTAACAAACCTTGAATCACATAAATAACTTTGGCAAAAGCTTTTAAACTCTTTGGAGAGTTGATACACATAAATAACTTTGGAAAAATGTTTTCAAACTTTTTTTAATCTAGGATAAAGACTTCACAGGGAAGGGTCTTAATCTAATTTATTATAATCCTTATAACCATAGTCTTTCTTAGGACAATTTAATGTACGTTGTGTCCAGGGACGATATTAGATAAATGGTCCATCACTGACAAGTTGGATAGCATAAAAAAAACCTTTATAGGGAAGAGTCTTAATCTAATTTATTGTAGCCCATGTCAAAGGCTTTTTGAGGTACGTTGTGTCCATAGCCAAAGTGTATGTGGGAGCACTTTGAGGTAAAGGCTTTTTGAGGCACGTTATGTCCATAGCCAAAGTGTATGTGAGAGTAGTTTGAGGTACATTATGTTCATGGCCAAAGTGTTTCTAGAGCACTTTGAGGTATGTCATGTCCCATGATGATTAGATAACTTTAGAGAGAAGAGTCCAAATCTAATTTATTATATCCCATGGAAAAGTCTTTGTAAGGACATCCTAAGGTACATTTGGTATGAAATAAATGGCCCGGCACTCACAAGTAGGAATACTAGTGGGATTCAAGTAGATGTCCCTTTTCATGTGAGTCCCTTTAAGTCAAGCCTATATGGTTAAGTTAACAACCTAAAGGGTTCCTCTAGAGAATTCCTTTGGTTAGAGGTTTTCTAAGTTTGGCTTGCTAATGAGAATTAGAAGTGAATTTTGTATTTTTCCGAATTATTTCCATGTCTATGGAGGCATCTCTAATTTTTTCTTGTCGTTATTTCATCCATGATGCATGACATAAAATCGATGTCATGTTTATAATATCTCAATGCATCATGTATTGCGGGCCCACATCTGACAGAATAACTTGCGATTCTCACTGCAAACAAAACGGGATAAAGTATTGGAATTACAATAATTATAATAATTACATAAATATACAAATAAATAATTCATTCTGGACGTACTTCAGCGGTTAGTTTAGAAGACGTCATTGCGTAATTTTAAAGTTTATAAGATGTAAACTAAACAATAATGTTAAAAGTAATTAATTTACTTAATTGAAGAAATCGTTTTAGCCACTGTGAGCAATAGATTTTGTTTGGTATGACGGTCAGTAATACATTTTGTTTGGTTGATGTTTAATTGTTAATTTGTAGATTATGTTTTGGTATTTTGTTTAGTTTTTTACTTTTTCGTAATTATGGTGAATTGGTTATATGTTGGAGTAATTTGGACAAGGTTTTGAGCGCGATGTACTTCTCGTGGAGTGCTAGGGTTTTTTTTCTTTCGCAGAGCTTTATAAGTGTTGATGTTGAACAAGAGCTTGTTACACGTATCAAAAGAGTATTTGGTTTTGCTCGCTACGAAATGGTTGGCGTCATGTTGCTTTGTGCCTTTGGCCCATGAGGGCAAGCAAAGGCTTGGCTCTATAGAAGACTCATTCGATTGGGATTGTTATGAAAATGAATTCAAGGCTCCAAGATTAAAAAAGCGACTCAAAGTCCACTTCATTGGCAGGGGCTTGCCAAATATAGAGAGGCTGTGGTGGGCTAGTTCTTTAGGACTGTTGCCCAAACTCTTTTTTCCTTCAGATTTGGTCCCTTATGCGTGCACAACGTTGTTGGGATATCTGTTCGTGAAGAATTTGAGGCCTGTGCACAAGGGTGTTTCGATTTCACAAGGAAATATGTCTCACTCTGTTAGTTTTGAGCTGACTGGAAGAAAGGAGGAGCCAGATCTCGAATCCTTCCAAATATTCATTAAAAACATTAATGGGGAGCCCTTCCTATTTTCGATTGGGACCTTTGACATGATAAAAAACCTAAAGCAGTGCATTGAGAATAGGTTGGGAATACCTGCAAACACACAATGCCTGCTTTTTGAAGGGAAGATGCTGGAGGATTTTCCCATATGAAGGACTACAACATCTCAAGGAATTCCATCATTATCTTGAACCTAAGGATGTGTGGAGGAGCTCTGGGACCCAAAAAATCCATCGGTTCAATCGATTACAAGGAAACGACACAAGGGAATACTTCCAGAGTAGTAGATCACTCCCAACACATCCTAGGACCCTACATTGTAGAACAAATGAAACAATTTCCTACCATGTAGGTTAATGTCCCAGAGGTAAACTATCTTTTTATGCTCTCCAATCCAGGGTCATGATCTATAGGTTCAATGGTTTTTGGCCTGAATCTGATGCTTTACACCAGTGCATCTTTTCATCCTGGGCTCTCAACTGTGACATTGTTTTATGCTCCAAAGGTTTTTATATAGTCCAATTTGATATTCAAGAAGAATTGGAGAAAGCCTTTAATTATGGGCCCTAGTTTTGGGGAAGAGTTGGGCTCTTCATCACCCCCATGGTTTCTAGACTTTGATGCCATGAAAATGGTGGTCTCAACAATGCTAGTTTGGGCAAATTCACAAAATCTCCCTTCTGGCACCACATGGTTCTAGAGGAAATTGAAAATACCTTGGGAAAATTTAAAAAGATGGATCAAGAAATAACAAAGAATGGTTTATTTACTTTCGCCAAAATCTGTGTAGAAATAGACCTTAGCAAAGGTCTTCCTAGTCACATTCAACTGAAACGTAAAAACGTTCAGTGGTACCAAGTATTAGATTATGAGAATACAACATTTAGATGTTGAACATGCTATCAAACAGGACATTTACAAAACACATGTCCATAGGCAAAAAAGATCCCAAAAAAAAAAGGGACATGCATACAAATCAAAAGGATGGCATACCTTTGATCCCTACCTCTAAGAAGAAGAATAATAAATTAAGGAGACCCCCCCCCCCCCCAAACCAAGCAGCATAGCATGCATAGGTCCCGAATGGAACCAGACCCCATGGAGCAAAATGACACCAAAATGTTGGACATTTGATAAACCAAAGCTCCCAGTATGTTTCACGACATGTGCTTAACCGCCTCTTGTGGATATGTTAACTCCAGCAATACGTCTATTTATTAACACCTGCGGGTTTGGTGTAACGACAATCGTGATTCCAACAAGTGGTATCAGAGCCAAATGTCTCGAGTTCGAATCACACACCCAACTCACGTTGTGGGGGATATTGTTGGACATTGGATAAACCAATGTTCCATGTGTATTTCGTGACATGTGCTTAACAACCTCTCATTGATCTGTTAACTATAGCGATACGTTCGTTTATTAACACCTGTGGGTTTTCGTGTAACAAAAATTGTGATTCCAACACAAAATTCAGGAGAACCAGGCATCAAATCAACTGAAAAATGAGACTCTTTCAAAAAATGGAACGAGGGGTACAAAAAGGGTCCATGTTTCTAAAATTTATGACTCATAAAATTAATATCCTTCGAAGACTTGGGGTTGTGAATTGGAAATGGTTTCAATTGCTCCAAATACAAGAGGATGGAAAAAAGTGCAGCAAGAGAAGTTAAGTGATTACTATCACTCTTATCTTCGAATGTACATGTGTACTTATTTTCTCAATTCTTCTCTGTTTAGCTCATAAGCCGAGAAATTTATATGATTTTGCCACCATTTGGACCTGGGAATATCATGTTTAATATTCAGCCTAAAAGTGCCCATGAAATTTTCACGTACTTTCCACGTCATAATATGTAAACAAATCAAAATCTCTTAAATTTAAAAAGAGGTGCATGTCCTAAATAATTTTAAATTGTTTAATTTTGGTATCCATGAAATATTTTATTATTAATTTAGGTATCAATCAAATATTTTATTATTAATTTGGGTATTGGTGAAATATTTTATTAATGTTATTTACCTACCTTACCCATATGAATTAGAATATTGAAAAAATTATTAATGCAATTTAAATCTTGATATTAGTGAAAAAATATAAATTGAAATATGGACCCATTTGACATTAATAATCATAACAAAAAAACACCAAGAAATTAGTTAAATATAAAATATATATAAATAATTAAATATAAAATATAAATATAGACAATTATAGTTAAATGTAAAATAGTTAAATAATTAAAAATAAAATACAATTATAATTAAATATAAAATAGTTAAATAATTAAAAGATAGTTAAATATAAATTTATTAAATTGTTAAAAACATAATATAGTTAAATAGTTAAAGAACTTATTTTAGAAAGGAAAAATTACCAGATTCGCGCCAAAAATATAAAATATATAGTTAATTATAAGATAGTTAAATATAAAATAGTTAAATAGTTAAATATAATTAAATATAAAATAGTTAAAAATGTATTCCAAAAATGACAAATTACGGATTTTAGCAAAAAATATAAAATATATAGTTAAATATAAAATAGTTAAATAGTTAAATATAATTAAATATAAAATAGTTAAAAATGTATTCCAAAAATGACAAATTACGGATTTTAGCAAAAAAATATAAAATATATAGTTAAATATAAAATAGTTAAATAGTTAAATATAATTAAATATAAAATAGTTAAAAGTATTTCAAAAAGACAAATTACCAGAGTCCATCCAAAAATATAAAATAGTTTAATAGTTAAAAAAAAAAATTAAATATAAAATAATTAAATAGTTAAAAAACGTATTATAATTTACCCTGACCAAAAAAATATATTTATGGTGAAATTGTGGATTTAGTAGATGATATAGTTTTAAAAAATATCAAAAAAAATGTTAAATATAAACTATATATACATAATTAAATATAAAATATAAATATAAATACTTATATTTAAATATAAAATATATATAGAGTGTTATTTTAATAAAATTGCCATATATTTAGGGATTTGGATAAAAGTAAAAAATTAGAAATAATATATTAAAAAAATTTATATTTACATATAAAATATATATTAGAGTTATTTTAATAAAAGTGTCATATATTTAGAGATTCGATAAAAGTAAAAGATTAGAAATAATATATTAAAAAAGTTTATTTAATCTTATGCTAATAAATATTATGGAACATATATAAAAGTAAATTAAAATTAAAAAAATGTCTGGCATATTTTATTAATTTCTTGATTTTCTTGACCACTTTTAGACTAAAATTTCCTCTAATAGTTGAGAGTGCAAGCTTCTGTGATCCATAACATATTAGATTATTAATCTTCCGGGAAATCACATGGGAATTTTAGGACCGACGCGTTTCGAACTACCAACTGTAGTTCATGTGATTTCCCGGAAGATTTATAATCTAATTTCCTCTAATAGCTTTGTTGTATATATTGAAAATGTAATTTTGTTTATCTTATAAATAAAATTACGTTTTTTTCCTTGGAAAAAAAATGGACAAGGTCTAGGATTAAATAACATTAAGAATATATGTATTATGCAAGATAGATATACCAATAACTTATATTATTTATGTTTTATTTATTTATGTAACCAAAATAGATTTAATAATTGTATATATTAATGTTAGGAATTTGGCTTCTGTGATCCATAAAATTGTGTATAAAATCTTCGGCAAAAATCGCATTCCAACAGATTTTGTCGACATGTTTCGAACCAGCTATTATGGTTCATCATCACGACAAGATAAGAAATCCGATCTAGGACACAGTTTAAATAGATAAGAAACTCTGACTAGCGGTTATCTCAAAACGGATAATTGGACTAAATCAGGAACTCCAAAGATAAAATAATATTATAGTTATTATTACTCCATAACTGATAATTTGACTAAATAAGGAGAAAATAGTTGAATTATTATTATTGTATTTTATTAAATAAAAATAAATACATAAATAAATAAATAAGAAATAAATAAAACTATAAAAAATCAAATGAAAATGAAAATAAAATATAAAAACAAAATATATAAATAAAGATAGATAAAAATAAAATCAAAATAAAATAAAAATGAACGAAAAATAATAACAATCAAAGAAGAATTAAACCCTAACGGATAGTTTGACTGAAAATGGAAAATAGAAGTTGAAATATTATTATTGTATTCTATTAATAAATAAAATAAATATTTATAAATAATTAATTTAAAAATATATAATAAAATAAAATAAAGTAAACTAAAAATATAAATTCAAAATAAAAACCATTAAAATAAAATGCATAACTCAATGAATAAAACTTTTATTAAAAATAAGTAAAAAACCAAAAGTAAGTAAATGAAAATAAAAATATAAAAATAACATGGATATAAAAATAAATGAGCAAAGAGAAATAAATAAATAAATAAATAAATAATAATAATAATAATAAGTAATTAAATAAATAATAATAATAAATAAATAAAAATAAAAATAAAAACAAGATCCAGAACAGAAAGGGAAGAATAAAACAAAAACAGAGAAGAAAGGAAACGAAGGAGAACATAAAGGAAAGAAAACCAAACACTAAGAGTGAAGGGCTGGGATCCAACATCTGTTAAGACTCCACCCATCATCCCTGTTGAGGTTGACAGGCCTCTTTTCGATCTCTAAGGCCTCCCTTAACTTTCTATGGTGGAAATGGTCAATCCTTGCAATAACCTCCGCATCTTCGATGCAAATATGATGCTTTGTCTTTTCCGCATGCTCTGCTAATGCAGAGGAGCGAGACCTATTATGCTTTAGGTCAGCGGTGTGCTCCTGAATTCTTAGACTAATGGAACGGCCAGTCTCACCGATCTAAGGGGTCCCACATGAGCAAGGAATCAAGTAAACACCCTTACCATCCTTAGGGCAAATCGGGTCCTTAACAGATCTAAGAGAACTTCTAATGGTGCGGAGGGGCCTAAAGGTTGAGGGAACATTATGTCTCTTTAGGATCCTCGCGATTTTATCAGTCGTTCCTTGGATAAAAGGAAGGTGAACGTCAGATAACCTATCACAATGTTCCTTCTTGACCCTAGGACCTTTTTCAGCTTTTTGAAAAGCTCTAAGACATTGAACCTCGTTATAACCATTGAATTGTTGATGAACACCACCTTGAAGAAGAGAAATCTCATCTCCTTGGTGTTTTATTTTTATTTTTATTTTTATTTAATAAAATACAATAATAATAATTCAACTATTTTCTCCTTATTTAGTCAAATTATCAGTTATGGAGTAATAATAACTATAATATTATTTTATCTTTGGAGTTCCTGATTTATTCCAATTATCTGTTTTGAGATAACGGCTAGTCAGAGTTTCTTATCTATTTAAAGTGTGTCCTAGATCGGATTTCTTATCTTGTCCTGATGATGAACCACAATAGCTGGTTCGAATTGCGTCGACAAAATCTGTTGGAATGTGATTTTCGCCGAAATATTTTATACACAATGTATATATTGAGTAGAATACAAACAGATAACTAAATTAAAATATTATAAATAAATAAAAACATTATGTCGCATAAACTAAAAGAAATGAAATATCATAATATAAAGCATAAGATCAAAACTAAAAATACAATTGATTCCATAACCAATACAAACAATAGGACTCAAAATATGAACACTTCAAAGTAGTTGATGAAGCCAAGTGGGTTTTGACTTTGAAAGAGGTTCCTCTACCTCTTTTAGCAAATCTTTTGGTTGTAGAAAGGGTATTCTTTAATTGTAGAAGAGTTAGGCTAAGGATGCTTTTCTCTTTTTAGAGAAATGTTGGCAACATAACCCTATAGTGGATGATTGATTAAATGAGTGACTTCAATGAATTATTTTATAGGAAAATAGATTAACCTTACTTTATGTCTATGTTAAATGTGAATAACCCAGTGTATATATAAAGTAGCATGATCCGGATAACTATTAAAGCCTTAGATCAAATAATTTTTTTGAGAATAATAGAGGGATAAGGTTCACTTTAGGCCATTAAACCATTCTTCAAAAGCACACAAGGTTCTTTGAAATTAGGTTGAAAATAGTTCCCCCCAATGTATCAAGTCAAAAGCACATCATATGGACAAAATGCATCACAAGTGTCTTTATGTTATATCGTGGGAAAGTAATCACCAAAGAAAGAACTAGAAGTGATCAAAGGGGGAGGATGACCCCCAAGGGACTTTGGAGATGCACTTGCAAATAAACAAGTAATGGGGTAAGGTATGCATATAATCTTAATATCAATGAGGTGGGCATAGCCAAGTTTGTATAGTTGTCTCAATACCACATAGGATCATGGTAGCATGGCACTAAAATTGAAGTATGTAAAAGGGCCATAATATAATACATAATGAAGTATGGTAAAAATGGACCTAAATAAGTACATAAATGCGGCCAACATCCAATATAATTTGAATATATAGGAAGGAATACGATCACCTGGAGGGGTGTCAGATCATAAAAATTGAAGCACTAAGCAATAACTAAGGGGGATGAATATCAAGAAAGAGATAATTGAAAAGAAGGTCATCACATATGACTCAAAGTAACTAATTAATAGAGCCAAATAGATCTATAGAACTGAAACTAAAATTGAATCAATGTCACAAATCCAGCCTAGGGATTGTGGGAAGAAAATTGACGACAAACACGAAAAGAAGAGAAAGAAGATGAGTTTGTTTGGGTCCTTTGACCAAACTAATGAATCAATGTTTACAAATCTCAATGGTACACTAATGAATTGAATTAAATCATGTGATAATCAACTAAGTCTAGGGAAAATGATGAATCACATTTCTTAGTCCAAGGGAACCCACCAATGAGGAAAATGGAGCCAAGACACATAATTCCTATTAGATCCAACCCTAGAATAAGAGTGTTGAAGTTAATAGTGGAAGGCCACTATAAGTAAATTGTAAAGGAACCATTACATTTCAAAACAAGGTGTGATACAAGGATAATGAATGAGACTAACTATTGTTGAGACAATGGTGGATGAGTAAGAAAAATGGTGGTGGACTCAATACTTCCTTTGCTCAAAACATAACAACAAGTTATCCTGGAACCAAGTCGATACCTCCAAGGATAGTAGGTGGTAAAGGAAAGTAAAAACCAATGGATGAAAAATTGGAAAATGGATGCATGTGATGACTTATAAAGTTATATGGGAATGAGTAAAATGTAATGGGGTTGACAATCAGGGCAATAAAAAAGGGTTATTGAAATAGTGGAACTTTATGGGTGACCCATCATAAAGTGATTTGAACAAAGGTGACTATGCATGTTGCTAAAAAGGGATCATATACATTTTCAAGTGCACTAATGAACATTTGTAATAGTTTCCAAAGAATAAAATTTTATTTGGATAGTGGTATAATCAAGAAACTAAGTACCCTAAAAATGACCAAATGAATCAATTTGAAGAAAATGATGGAGAATGGAAGCAACTAAGGGGTGGTCAACAATGGAAATATCCACGTGGGCATATGAATGGTGGCATAATATCATGATTGATCCTCGCAGTATGCATGAAGTAGAGGGATTTCAACATAGAGTGGAAGTGAAATAGATAATGTCAATAAAATTAAATGGTTCAAGAGTTCAGGGAAATAAGTCAATGATTATGATGAGAAGAAGAACAAGGTTTAACTTTGAGATATGGGATATATAAACTCTTAATCTTGATAAGGATATAGTGGAGATGGCATGGCACTGACATGGAGATGATGTGGCACTAATGTGGAGGTGGCACTAAAGTGGAGATGGCATGGAACTGACATGGCCAGATGATGTGGAAAGGTCACATTGATTTGTGTGAATAGTGACACAAAATTGGAAGCCATGTGGCAACTAATATGGAAGGTAACGTGGATATTGAATGTCGAGAGGTCAAATGTAGAGTGTCAAGCTATCGAGAGGTTTGGGCCTTTGTATTGAGATTAACCCCCAAATACTAATAGAACCCAAAATACCTATTAATTAACAAATATAAGGTTTTCTCACATGATTAAGTATGTTAGCCTATAAGCATGTTGGGTGTCATACATCGACAAGAAATGGAGAAAATTTTAAGAGAAATAGTAACGTAACCAAGATATTCTGTTAGGTGACAGAAGTTGACAGAGAAGTTGAGATCCCTTAAATAATGGCCCAGTTTTGGGTAGGGCGGGACAATATCAACAAGTTTAGATGTAGAAGTTTATCCTGGGAGGTTAATGACTGATAAAATAACTAGAAACCTATAAAGGCCACCATGGAGGCTCACAAAGAAATGCACAATAGTAACACATCAACAAAGGGCTATCATGTGTCTTCCAGATGGCTTAGTACATATGTTGATGTGGCATCCAAATGGTCATAACCTTTGGTTCCAAGCTCAGAATCAAATGATATTTACATCAATAAAAAACTCTCAATGAGAAGAAGACAATGACAACCTCAAAAATGAGATTTAATGAAGGGAAGGTATCCAATTGATCATAACTTTGGGTCCTAACCTCAAAATTAGATGAAATTTACATAAGTAGAAATATCTCAATGAGTAGAAGACAATGACAACTTCAAAAAAGAGATTCGATTAAGGAAAGGGAAATATTTACTACCTCATCTTTATAATTTAACTTTGGAGGTCAAGTCCAATAAAATCCATTTCCTTAATCCAGCTTTACAGGTCGGGTATGTTACATTACTATGACATCATTGTTTCAACATCATTTTCGCAACACCACCCTATTGTTATGTTGTTATAACACCATTGGTATGACACTGCTATAGCCCTATTTTCCACTTAATTGTGTTGAGAGAGACCTTATCTCAACTCATATTAGTTGTAGGTTGAAGTGCATATTTTTCACACATGATTTTTCTTGTTAGGTGCTTCATCACTCCATATCCATTATCATCATGTGCAGTATCATCACTCCATCCCAATATACATACTATCATGGAATTTTGAAACTGCACATGATGTCTTTTTCCATGGAGCAATGATGGCTTAGAGTTCTAGAATTTTGCTTTCTCAAGATGATCAACTTGAATGAGGGTGTCATGACTTGGATCAGGGTCAATTATTAAATAATTTTCCTAACTCCTCTTGACCTTAAGTGACCAAACACATCTTCCCATATCTAGGAAGAGCCTATATAACCATACCCACTCAAGCATGGAAGGGGAGGAGATATATTTCATTTTGTATTGTTATGTTGGAGAATTGTCACTTGGCGACCTTCCATGTTGCATAGATTAGCCCAATCTATGTTTGTGAGTCAAGGGTTAGGATAAAGGAACCATAGAGGAGCACCCTAATTATAAGGTATATTATACTTAAATTATTATTCATTTATATATATTATTTATTTTTTTCCCTCTCTTACATATTTTTGTATGTGAGATCATGATGTGTATTCATATGTTATGATTTACTTCTCTTGTGTACATTGACTTTCCTTACATTAGATGAATATAGATCATCCTTGTTTTTTTTTATTATGTTTAGGTGATAGGTTCCAGGAACTATAGCAAAATATATGGGTGAAGAGAAATATATTTGGTTGTTGGATCAAGTCCATAATATACACCGACATGAGATGATAACCAACTGCTAGTTTATGCCTTCATTTGTTTCAAATATTACATGAAATGATTATGTGCATAGAGATATTGGGGATATTTATTCGGTTTTATATCTACAATATGGTTGATATTGAGCTGGTGGGACCTATGGTACAATAGCCCCTTTGCTATAGTGTTTGAATTGTGCAAATAAAAATTGTTGTTGCAACACCATCTTGTTTTTATGATGTCGCATCACAATTGTTGTGACATCATTGTTGCAACACCACCCTATATTTATGTTGTTGCAACTCTACTAAATATTGTGAATAATGACTTGCAATGTTTCCACATGTCTTGCATGGCTCATGGTTAATCGGTGGAGGAATTGTGCAAAGATTAATAAACAACTAGGGAACTAGACAAAGAAGTAATAATTAGTTTGGGAACCAAATAAGGAAATAATGTTTGTCTAGGGATTCAAATCAATATAATTATTTAGAACACAAAGGAATGATGGTTATACTGCAAATTGTTGAGGAAGCAATACCACTATGATGGTTTATCATTCCAACCATTAGGAATGCATTGAATAGGATAAATGGAGAGCTGAGGCAGCTAGAAAAGTAATAAGAGTTCAACATAATAATTGGGAAGTAGTTCATGTAGTTGGAAAAGGAGGTTGGAAAAGAGGAGAAGAGAAGAATTGTTGAGTTTGGTGTGAAAAAATAGGTATGTGTGCTAGGAATAACATGGAATATAATTTTACACTAGTTCTAATAACAAATTGTTGTGGATGTCAATAAGAAATGAAAATTTGATGTTTATCTTTTCTCTTGTCTCCTATGAAAATTTCTCAATTTCCTTGTTGTATGTTTTAGTTTTTTTTATATTACGCCAGCATACCAGTAGTTGTACACTCTAAGGGTAGAGATCAAATTCATGTAGTGGTTGTGTATAGGCAATAATTTCCTCCTATGTTAGGTAGTATCAGAGCTTATTTAAGCTCATGCGATTCGTTCCTTGTTAGTGCTTATGTAGTTTGTGGTTGTGGTTGAACCCATGATGGGTTGTTGAACAAAGTTTCGGGAGGGAATTTGTGAGAAGCCAATCATAAATAAGGCCTATGAATGTGTTGAGGTGAAAACTCAACCAACCCCCCCTTCCCCTCCCCCCCCCCCGTGACTCCCATTTTTGAATTCTTTATTTCAAATAATGGGGATCATTTCCTTAAAGTTTTGGCTAAACCACCTTTTATGATCTTCATTTGGTTAAGTGTCCTACAATTTTTCCATTTTTTCATTTTCTCTCGATTTCTATTTTGAATTTTACTTGAGTTTCATTTTTAGCAATATTTCCATCGATACTTGTTTTGTCTCATTTGGTTACCCGGTTTGCAAATGACAGTCCTCCAAAGTTCGATTATTTTGTCGCTTGGATTAAAAAATGTACAAAATGTATATTATTTTAATTTTTGTAAATAAATTAGTAATTCATTGTAAATATTAATTCCTAGTTAATTTTACTAGTTTTTTTTTTCTTTTTTTTCTTTTTTTCACTAATGATCTTATAAAATTGTCCAATCAAATTGTAGAACAATTAAAATTATGTGTTTTAAGTATCTCGATTATTTACTCCAATTCTCAATTTTAAAAAAAATTATAAGACCCAAAATCTCAAAATTACAAAGTAGATATAATCATTTTGTAAAATTTTTAATTACCAAAATGGTTATAGTTTATTTTGTTTCAAAGTGATTTTAGCAATCACTTTTTTATAAAAAAGTCCAAATCTATATGAGCTCCACTCCATCTTATACCCCGCTCTAACCATTCCTTATCACATAATGCAATATCAAAACTTTTCATAATGCAATATCGAAACTTTTAAATGAAACCTCTAATATGGCTCACTCTCAAAATCTTTGATACCATTAATACCTCCAATACCCTCAACACATTTATGATATATCAGAACCTCGACATTTTGTTTGATGTCGAAACTTAAATATTTTAAAACTTCCGATAAAGGTCAACCACTTATGCTCACGAATTGATTACAAAACATTTTTAAATTTTCTTTATCACACAGCTCATATGGGATATCGAAATTTTTTAAGATGAGGATTCTTTAAATAGGACATTCAATAAAGTCCAACCTCCAATACCCAATATTAATATGCTCCGCCCCAAACCTTAAAGCTTTTCGAAATCCTTTTTTGAATAATTTTGGCCCATGGCCTTTTCAATTCAAAATCGATTATATATATTATAATTAATATCATTTAAATATAATTTGTTTAATATTTATTTTGAATGGAGTCGTCTAACGAGCCGGAGGAATGGCCCGGACGGTCAAAATTGGCCGGAATCCGGGCCAAAAAAATTTAAAATTTTTTGCAGAAACAGTGTTTGAATCCTGATTTTGACATTGGAAATGGATTCAGCGCCATCAAAAACCTGTAGGACACCCAAAATATTAAACTTTGATAGTTATAACATGGATTTAGAAAAAATCCTGCCGGATTTTCTGAAAATCTTATCGGAATTTTCATGATTTTCAGAGCGATTCCTCTGGCTAGTTAGACTACGGCATTTTAAATTAATTAATTAAAATATTTTTTATAAATTTAATTTAAAAAAATTATAAATGATTTAATATTTGTATAATTAATTTGTAATTTAGTTAATGATTTTATTTTATTTTCTTTGTATATAATTAATTTAATAATTTTAATTAATTAGAAATCAATTAATTTTTTATAGTTAATTAGGATTAAATTTTAATTTAAAAAAATTATTTTTGGTTCAGGGAATAATTTTTCTAGAATTCTGGTAAATTCAACACTTCAATTTTGGAAGCTTATAAGTTGAGTTTTACTTGACGAAATGAGGCCCAGGATGGCTTGTTAGATAGATAAAATCACGAAGACTATTTATGAAGTAGTTGCATGACTAGATTCGATCATTAAATGAACCTAAAATTTAGCAGAAAATCAAGCTCTGAATTTGTAAATAGAATTAATTTCCTAAGTTTAATTGTTTGCATTTTCATTTCCTCATAACCTTTGTTGAGTATTAATCCATTCAACTATGTTCTTTTTGAAAAATAAGATATTTACAAGGATTAATGAAAATCTTATATTTCCTTTTATGAAAATCTCAGATTTCCTTTAATGAAAATCTAAGATTGGAATATGTTTTATTTTCCAGATTTGGTATTTTTTATTTTGATTTGTATTTTGAATGGTTTTGGTAGGAGAACAATTGAAGAGATGAAGAATAACATATTTCAATCAATGGAATTGCTCCAACAATAGAAGAAAAAGAATTTGGACCAATGAGAATTGTTGGAGTAGAATTATTCTTCAACAACTCTTCTATTTGGAATTTATTTTTTAATTATAAATAGTGGTTTGTAGAATGTGCAAAAGGCTTCTCTTCTCTACAATTCTATAATTCTTATAACACTACTGTAATAGGGGTTTGGAGTTGAATGTGAGAGGAGAGTAAAATCTCATATCCAAGGAATAATTTTAGGATTTTTCTTTTGCACTCTCGACTATGTTCAGGGATCTATGTTTGCATTACTGCAGCTCGATTTTGTAGCAAAGTTCAAACATTGTCAGGACTACTGGAGATTAGAGTGAGAGAAACAAATTCAGTAAATTGGTATTTAAAAATATTATTGTTTTTATACTAATTCATTTTACAATGGCAGACATGTGTCTTTCATTCATATTTGTGCAGTATTGTCGATGTGATTAATTTGCCTCATAATCTGTTGTTATTTATCTATGCTCTCGTGTGTTGAACTCTGATTTCTGAGTAACTATTTACTGAGAAATCAACCTTTTTAATTTTTATTTAAAAAACAGTAATATTTTATGAACTATTTCCTTATATTATTATTTAATCATTCGAGTCATTTATTTAATAATCATCTTCATTCTATGAACTACTTCCTAAATGTAGATAATTAATTATTCACCATTAATAAATCTCTAAACATAATATGTTTTGGCCTTAATAATAATAGTTAACTGAACTATTTCATTAACTATATATTCATCTTAAGCCGGACATGTTGAAATCCCAATCATTTAATTACTTTTCGACTCTCGGTTGGGACAGATTTGCATCTTCCAAATCGAGATAGGCTTAGAATTTCTTTCATTTTTCTTGGATTTTAGAATTAGTTTGCATCTTGCATTCTAGAAGTACAAGTCCTCTTATCAAAAAGGAAAACTTCAATTGTGGCTTACCTGAGCCCTAAATCAACTTAAGGATCACTTTCTTTCCTGATTTGCAAGAAGAGTCGATCTGATGTCTCTTCTCTGTTGGTATATGAAAGTCAAATTTTAAACCAGTAGAGACAGAGAGAATATAATTGGACCTAGTTTAACCAATCGGAACCATCATTTCAATGGAAAATGAGCTGCTTTAAGTTCCTGGCCGAGTGGTCTCCCTTATAAGGTTGAGGTAGAGAATTTCGAATCATCGACATTTTTGGCGTTGGGAGGGCCATATTAAAATTGTATCTTTGATGATTTTATGCTTTAATTTTTTTTATTTTATTACTATGGCCCCATGTAAAAGACTTCCTTGGAGTTTCTTTATTAGACCTCATCCAACTTCCACTCCAGCAAAAGCAGTCCAGACCCTGTCTAAGGTAAAATACAATGGTAAGGCATCTTCTTTTATTCATCTCAATTTATTTTGAGTTGCAACAATTTCAATATTGATGAAGACATTATTTGCAAGATCTTCACTCATAATTTGACAGGAAAAGCCAAAGACTAGTGCTTTTCACTTCCAGTTGCCTCTGTATGTAGTTGGAACGAGTTTTAAAATATTTTCCTTCACACGTTTCAAGAATATGAGTACGAAAAGGTGTGTGATCAATCAGAAAAATTGCGTAGGATGGAAGGTGAGACTTTGGATATGTTTTATGTTAGATTTAAATTAATTTTAATACAATTTAGGTCCAAATATTTTCATCATCAATTCCAATTAATTGGATGGTTCAGACATTTAGTATCTCTGTCATGTGATAACTATCAAGAACTGGAAAGTATATCATTTGTCGATAATGATACACTTGCTAAAAATGAAAACTTTGATTCTTCACAAAATGAAATTACAAATGATAATCACTATGCCATAAATGCTCCAAATTTATATTTTCTTGATCAAGTATAATTTCAACAAAATCCATAATCTATTAGCAGAAATCAACAACAATTTAATCAACCAGTGAATGTTGGCAACGCAGAGTCTACTGGTGAAACTAATTCACAATCAGTTAATAATACTTTGCAAATAAAGGAGAAACTCAACAATAATTTGTGAATCGATCAAATGCACGAAGAATTTGAATTGTCTATTTTTGAAAATTAGAATTCATCTATGCATAGAGAAACCTTCAAGTATATATCTTCATTTTCTTATTTTTCTCTCTACCGTGATATCTTTAACAATATTAATTTAATCCATAATCAATCAATGGTCCCTTTGAATACAAATTTAATTTTAGAAAACAAAAGAATTGATATTAATAATGAATTATTAAATATTGATAGAGAAAATTTAATTGGTAATTCAATCAGTAATCCTAAATATTCTCTTAATTTAGTATTCAATCACTTATATGGTTCTAATTTTTTTAATTTAGAGGAAGAGAACATTGATGAAGTTAGTTATGATAATGACTTGGAAAATGAAAATGTTTAACCTCTTTTCTCTTCAGAAATAATTTGTTCTGATTTTGAAAAGAAAGGGTCTTAATCAAAGAATTGTTCTGGTCCATTTGAATTTTCAAACATGTAATCATCATAGTAATTTTGGTATTCAAGAACCTATTCCAATTTTCGATTCCTACAATGATGAAATTCCATTTTTGAATCATAAGTTTGAAATCTTCCCATTCCCACAAAAAAATGCAAACAATGTGTTTAACTATATAATTTATATTGATAATTGTGGGAAAGAAATATTTAAAAATGAGTCACAACCATGTTGTACCATTAATGTAAATTTTAATTTGATTCATTTTCAGTTTCTTAAGTTCGAATTTGTTTATCTTTCGAATTTTATTTTTGAATTTTTTAACACATTATGCTAGAAATTTGGGCATTCAAACTATAAACACTTCTCAAGTGCATTAATAAGTTTGTATGAAAATCAATTCCATAATTTCAAGCATAAATGTCGACTACTTTTTATTTTGAAATTTTATTTATTCATGCTTGATCAATTTATCTCTGATTTTAAAATAAATTATTTACAAATCTTGGCACTTGAGAGTGCATCATTACATTTTGGTTAGCAGTGGTACACTTCTAGAAATATTTTAAATGTTCATCCTTACTTTATCAATCCATTTGAAAAAAATCTGCAAGTTCCATTGCTCAGGAATATTTCTCATTTTTCCAGTGTTCAACATGCTTCAATATTTAAAAATGTATCATTCAATTCAAGGTTGATGTTTCCTTTTCCTTTGAACTTCTTTCATGAATTCACTGAAGTACATGCTCATTTTTATGATCCTGTAGACAAAATTTTGGAAGAATTTCAAGGAATTTTTTTTGTAAATAAGTTTATTTTGCTAAATTTGTTAATTAGTAAGTTGAATGTTTCTTTTTATAATTTAGTTGCAGTTTTACTCATGTTTATTGACCTATACATACCTATAGGATTTAAAATGAGAGATGGTTACATTGGAAGTATGATTATACCTATTCATGTTTCTTTTTGTTCAGTTAAAATTAGAGATACATTAATTTAGATTTAGATTCCTTTTTTGTTTGCATTTATTTCATTATTTTAGATTTTTAATAAGAAAATAATGAATCCAAGTTTTTCTCGACATCCCCTTTCATTTTCTAGAAAAGTGGCTTAGAACATATCAAAGTTCTTATATAGTCGAATCATACACACTTGTGAAATCCCTTGATTGTCTTGTTTGTGCAAAAACTTCATCACATTGTTACAGAGGTTTTTTAATCATATATCAAGAAATTCCAAGGAATTGCTACAACTTGGAAATTTTTTATTCGCGGGTATTTCTAAAAAGACTCGTTTTCACCACTCTTGTCCTCCAATGTAAATTTTAAGTGGGTGCAATTAATATCTCATTACTTAGCATTTTAGATTGAATAAATAGATGAGGTTTGAGCATATGCAAATTTTGAGAAATACATGGGAGAGCTTGAAGATTCATGAGGTAAATTTACAGTCAATATTCTTCCAGGTATGTATTAAAAAGTTCATCTTCATTTGTTGTTAGTTTTATCTTTTTCATAGTTTACTTCTTATTTATTTTTTGTTTCTTTTGCAGGTGTTCATTGACTTGATTTGAAAACTTGAGATAAGCAAGCAGTCAATTCTTTATAATTTGCAACATGTACAAGGAAGTATTTGTTGTTTCATTAGAATTTGGGTATTCTTTAGTTTTTCTTCTATTCATTAAAACCCTTATAGAAATTTTTGTATTAAATTAGTGCATTATCGGAATATTCGTATCGGATCCTTATAATATTGTAACTTTCCTCATAAGAAATTTACAATAAAATCATTCTCCGATCAAATATTCTCGATAGGTAATATAATTATTAAAGGGGGTTTTGTTAAAAGACAAAGTTGAGTTGGACGCTTCCTTTTAAATTAAATACTTTAAGTGTTGTCGGCCCCACAACTGCCACTTGGCATATCAGCCTTCACAGTGTGCCACGCACAAAACTTTCGATATCTCAATATTTTCAATGCCTCCTACTTCTGATATCCAATATTCCTGTCCTTAGCCTATATAAGGAATTTCATATCAGATGTTTGCTCTTTAAATCCTCGATAAACTATCACCAATATAAAATTTTCGATATCACTTCTCGCCTCCGCTTATTATCCGCTATTTTTTAAAATATGATTTATCAGAAGTTTCATATATCGTAACTTTCTAACGTATAACCAAGTGATTTCTCCAATATATTTCTTCAGATATGCTAATGTGTGAAAATCCACGTTAATTCACGTTTTTACATTTAGAAATATGAGTCAATAATCAAATATGCCTCTCATCAATGCATCTAAAATGAAATTCTTAGACTCTTTATTGCTCAAATTTGCTACAGCAGAGGAAAATTTGCAAAAAACTCTTGCAGCAAATAATATTACCCATGATTTTATCTATACATATTCCAAATCTCACATGTGTTGGTTGAGTTAAAAAACTTTTCCATTACACTCATACATTTTACGTCTCCTTCAGTTGCATTTCTTCTTTTGAATTGATTCAGGCGTTCTATATGTTAATTATCGGAATCCCAATTTTTTGTTGTTCAATTTCCGATATCCGATTTTTGGGTGTTTGTTATGTCAGAGCCATTTCAAAATAAATTCTGAGGCATTTCTCTGAGATCTACATGTCCTATTTGATTTTATCTGCTTAAAATCCTTGATCTCAGAATCTCATAGAAGTCATCATGAACAATTATTCGAGTTCCGATATTATATTTTTAGCCAATATTAATTTCGAGATTCCTTTTATTGGAACTCTCATTTAAAAATATCTACAAGAAATATTTATTGAGACTTCCGATATTGGAAGTGAAAATTAATTAAACCTCCGAAAAGGAATTCCGCTGAATACATTTTAATAGCAAAGGCTATATTTATTGAAAATTTGTCTATCAAAGAATTCTTCTCATTTCAAAAATATTTTTTATCGGAGCTCTTATGTTTCGCTGTGATTATCTCGGAATCTCAGAACTTCATAGTATTGGGTTAAATATCCTCGTAGGTTTCTGTTGAAGTCTTTCTTGATTATGTTTGTATATATATGCTCTTTCTTGATTATGTTTGTATATATATGCTTACTTTCATGTTATCATAGTGTTCAAGAACTTGGATGTATTTTAATTATAATTTCAACAAATCCAAGAATTCATTCCTCATGATCACTTTGTGACTTTGGGGATATATATTCTTCATAGTGTGTACACATGAGCCTCTTTTTACTCTTCTCAGCAATCTTCTTGGCTAATGAGAAATTTCATCACCTATGGCTCGTTTTCGTTTTTTGCCTTTGACTCACCATTGGATGCCTATTTTATTATCTCAACCACCATTTAGTGTGCATCTTCATTTGTTTTTCAAAAGAAATCGTGAGAAACCATTATGGTAATGCAGAAATTGGTAAGGAAGTTGGAACAGGTAAAGTTAGTGGATCATGGTTGAATCATGTTTGATTTCTCTTATATTTGTGTTTTGATATATCACTCCATATTTAGCATGCAAAATTTCAAGACCTCTCCATCTACACATATGCATTACATTGTTTGGGTCTTGATCTTGATTCTTGACAATCATAGAGTTGACATGATATCTGAAATATAGAGAGAACAATCATCGCTGCAAAATCTCATCATTATTCTCATTTTTCTTGGATTTAATCCACTTCCAATTCCTTGAACATGAATCATTTATTTCTTCTAAGTACTTCTTTCTTTAATTTTGATTGAATAAATTATGATTTTGGGCCAATGAGAACTACATTGAAAGCAAATTCTTTAGGTTTGTAATTCTAATTAAAAAAAGAGGTTATCTTTTGTTGGAGAAAATGATATCTCCTAAGTAAGATCAAATGAAATTCTTCAATAGTAAGTTTCATATGCCCACTTTCATTCATTTTCATTTCTTTACTTTTTACTTTTGTTTTTAGTTTTTACTAATATAACTTTGTTTTGCAACTCTTCATAAACTTATCATGCCTCTACCATATTAGATTTGGAGCTCATTCTCCTTTGTTTTGTTTTCTTTCAAGTTTTTGAGAGAAACAATAATGATCCTCATCAAATAAGCTAAAGCGGGGAGTTTTAGAACCTTTAATATGTTTCTTAAGCAATCCTTTTATTAGAAAATGGTTGAGACGTTTTTACCCAGAAGAAGAGGATTTTTTTTCATTCTGCTCTGATAGACGTGCACTTTTCACCTGTGGGAGGATAAGCCACGTGGTAGGCAGAAAGCTCATTTTTTCTTTTTTTCCCACTTTTTGCAATTGTAAAGTGCTTGGAAACCCATAAAAAAAAATTTCATCACTATGTTCTGGTATTTCATGACTAGGGCTAGAATTTAGCTTAACAACCAAGTAGTTTTAATTTTAGTTTTTTTTTTTTTTTTTTGCAAATCATACATATTTTAAGTAGGAAAAAGTAAGTGGCCTTCAATCCAAATATGTTGTCCGAACAAACTATTTGTTGATAAAAGATATAGAACACATAGCATAATTAGCATAAGAGTAAGTGGCCCATATATCCACATATCTTTAGCTAATTCAAGTTTTCTCAATTTTTGCATTAGATTAGTTCAATATTTCATTAGGAATTGGGACTAAGACTGATCCAGGTGGATATCGGTGGCCACCCACCTATTCCATTTGGACTAGCACCATCAATTCTTGCAGCTTTTCACATTCAACACAACTTACTATTTTTAGCAGGTTTTCGGGTCCTCCACTCTCGGAGCCGTTTTGGGGGCTTAATGATCCAGATGGATATTGGTGGCCACCCACCTATCCCATTTGAACCCCCATCTTCAATTCTTTCAATTTTCAAGTTGCAACAAACTTACTATTTTTAGCAGTTTTTCAGGTCCTGAACTTCCGGAGCCGTTTTGAGGCCCTACACGACATTTTTTGGGAAAACGGAGAACAACATGGGTCCATGGACCAATTTTTCTCATTCAAAAATTTAAGTCCTCGAATAGATATTTCTAACGAGCTATTGAGCGCGTCGAACGGAGATCAGGTGCCAAAGTTATGCCCCCGGGAAGTTGAACCACCAATTTACCCAAACGGGCGCCCACAGTTTTGGCGCCTCATCTCCTACGGTTAGGTTTTTGGACGTTTCAGATTCTACATTATTTCTCAACAATAAATAGGCCCTCGAGCCTCATTGTAACACAGTTCAGAGGTCTGTAGCCATCACATCTTTTCTCAGAGATTCACTACCAGCACCCTAGCTATTTTATTTCCATTATGCCTGTAAGCATATTTCTGTTATTTGATATTAATGAAATTTCCGCTGCATCTCTATGTTCATGGTTATTTCTATATTTTTTTGCGTTCCTGCATAAATCCGGATCAGTGGTATCAGAGCGGGTCTACTCTTTCTTTGTTTTTCTTTGCATGTCCCCAACGCGGTCAGGGTATAAGGAGTTAGGGCTCGATCTGGTTGAACCCTTGCAAGATCAGCCTCGCAAACCCCGACGACCTCCCATGGCGGAAGAAAAGAAAGATGAGGGAGCAGGAGATCCTATCAAAATACTGCTCGAGGAGGCCCTCGAGAAACAAAGGAACGCGATGATGGATAACTTTTCTCAAATCCTTCAACGACTGCCCACATATAGCGCATTTGCATCCAACAGCCACTCTGGAGGCGACACTCCCTTCAAGGTACAGGTAAAATTTGACATTCCTGTATTTGAAGGAAAAATAGATGCAGACGCTGTAGACAGATGGTTAAATTTGTTGGAAGGGTATTTCTCGGTCCATGACTTCTCTGACCGAGAAAAGATTATTTTTGCACTCCTCAAATCTGCCCCCCATGTCAAAGACTGGTGGGAAACCTACCGTGAGCAAGAGGGTGAAGGGGAACCCTCTCTGTTCTCGACCACACCCACTTGGAATTCGTTCCGAGATGGCATCAAGGAACAATATTACCCCGTGGGGAGTTATGAGGACAAATACATCCAATGGACCACGCTGCGGCAACAAAAGGATCAAGATGTGCACGAACTGACGAATCTGTTCCATACCCTGCGCACAAATTTGGGTATTAAAGATTCAAAGAGACATTTGGTGCTCAAGTATCGCGGCTATCTGCACAAACAAATTCAGGAGGAAATGGAGTTCCTCGACATTACATCGCTTGGCACAGCATATCGTTATGCCGCCAAGATCGAGCAGAAATTTAAGCAAAAGAAGCGAGACTTTGGATCTGCGAATCCGAAAGGTGCCCCCGAACCGAAGAACAAGGGGCAAGGCCAAAGCAATGCGACTTAGAACAACACCACAAATCCAAAGAAGGACACAGGGAAGTGGTGTGAATTTCATAACAGCCCCACTCACAGCACAAACGAGTGTCGGGCCAAACAGTCTTTGGTGGCTAAACTAAAGGCACCCGAATCAGATGCATTTTCTGATCCTGAGTTAGAACCAGACAAAGGCAATGACAAAGGGAAGCAGATCATTGATGCAGATCCCAGTGCCATTGTTGCCACCACCAAGATCCAGAAGGAGGGTCCAGAGGATCCAGAGGAGGGGGAGCGCCTCTTCCAGTCGCAGATGTGGGTAAAGGGTTCTCCGCTGCAATTTCTCGTCGATAGCGGAAGCCAAAAGAACCTCATTTCAGCAGAGGTCATGAAGCGGCTCGGCCTACCGACCATAGCACACCCACAACCGTATACCATCGGGTGGCTCCACCCAAGGAGAGATCTCCGCATCCGTCAGCATTGTCGCCTTCCATACAGTATCAAGCCATTCACGGATGAGGTATTGTGTGATGTTGCTCCTCTTGATGTAGCTGATGTATTATTGGGCCAACCATACTTGTGGAGGCGACATGCTGTGTATGAGTCTAGGCCTCGTGCTATTATTATTACTTTGGGAAATAAATTGTACAGGATACCGGAGGTAGTACCGCCTCCTGCCATCTCTTTAACTACTGCAAAACAATGCAGTAAGATTGTTTCCCAGACCAGGAAATTCATTTTCCTTACGACTCACTCACAGGGAAAGAAGAATATTGTGGCCACAACCTCGAAACAGAGCTCCCTTTCACGGCTACAGCAGATGGACAAAGTCATGGAGGAATACAATGACAATTTCTCCTCACTCATAGAGGTTCCTCTACACTGTCAGGACAAGCACTCCATTGATCTGACTCCCAATGCACCCCCACCTGATGTTGCCATACATCCTGCAACTACACATACAGAATCCAAACATGTACTGTATGAGGCTGATAAAGAAACCAAATTTACTAAACGCATCCCGCATGTCCACCCGCAGGTCCATGACATCTTCAACACATCTAATACTCAGTTCAATAGAATTTTCCTCATCTCATGGAGGATCTCAACGCAATGGGGACCATTGCTTCCTAAGGAGGGAAGAATGATCCAGGTGGATATCGGTGGCCACCCACCTGTTCCATTTGGACCAGCACCATCAATTCTTGCAGCTTTTCACATTCAGCACAACTTACTATTTTTAGCAGGTTTTCGGGTCCTCCACTCTCGGAGCCGTTTTGGGGAATGATCCAGGTGGATATTGGTGGTCATCCACCTATCCCATTTGAACCCCCATCTTCAGTTCTTTCAATTTTCAAGTTGCAACAAAACTTACTATTTTTAGCAGTTTTTCAGGTCCTAAACTTCCGGAGCCGTTTTGAGTACCTAAACGACATTTTTTGGGAAAACGGAGAGCAACATGGGTCCATGGACCGATGTTGCTCATTCAAAAATTGAAGTCCTCGGATAGATCTTTCTAACGAGCTATTGAGCGTGTCGAACAGAGATCGGGTGCCAAAGTTATGCCCCCGGGAAGTTGAACCACCAATTTACCCAAACGGGCGCCCACAGTTTTGGCGCCTCATCTCCTACGGTTAGGTTTTTGGACGTTTCAGATTCTACATTGTTTCTCAACAATAAATAGGCCCTCGAGCCTCATTCTAACACAGTTCAGAGGTCTGTAGCTATCACATCTCTTCTCAGAGATTCGCTACCAGCACCCTAGCTATTTTATTTCCATTATGCCTGTAAGCATATTTCTGTTATTTGATATTAATGAAATGAAGCATTATTTCCGCTACATCTCTATGTTCATGGTTATTTCTATATTTTGTTGCGTTCCTGCATAAATCCGGATCAAGGACCAAATTGTCGAAAAGAGAGCAAGAAATCTCTACCACCCTTGCACCTCACAGTGAGCATGGGTATGCACATGAACGCTTTCCTAAGACAATTTTCCATCTCCCTATAGTGCAAACATAGTCTAAATAGGCAAGGTGTAAGTGGCCCATTATCTGCACATCGTTTATTTTTACAATGAACAATCACACATATGGTAATTAGAAAAGGATTGTAAAGGTCAGTGCATATCCACATCTCATAACACCTGTAATTGTAAACTCCAAAGCACACATGAAGCATCAATAATCATTATACCAAAAGGCACCCAGTGTGTTGGGACCCTTATCTTCTTCTTACAGTTACTTCACCAAGGCACACCCTAAGAAAATTGAGACTCTTAAAAATAATCACTAACCGAATTCGCTAAATTCTCCCCACATGGGCCACAAAAGAAATTATAGTTCAGGATAGGACCATCAGGGGTAGGCATCCAATAAGTCATTTTGGTCCTAATACATTTTGAAACATAGATGTTAAATTTTTAGGGAGCTTCAAATCCATCTATCTTCCCATGGAACAAATACCCGAGTGTTAACAGAGACCCATTTCAGAGGGCGTTAAGATTAGGCCCAGTGTATGCGGTACTTTTTGGGGCTACCTAACCCATCTAGTGCTCAGTACTGGTAGCTGATTACCAAGAAGCTCAAGACTCAAATGCTCACGTGGGACGACGGTACTTTAATGGCCAAAGCTAGGGCATCCTTCCCTATAGGTGATGGTGCAGGCAACACCTGATCCTCTTACCATTACCTCGGTCTATTCTTCGGTTGTTGGAAGGAATCGCTAGTTCTTTTAGGTCATTAGCTCTAGTACTCATCATAAGAAATCTTCGCAAGGCCTAGTTACATTGAGAGACTAAGGACGAATAGGTCTATATAGGCTTTTAAGTATCATACACAAAACAAACAAAACCATATTTTTTTCTTGCTTGATGACATAGTGTTAATTTAACCTCTTATTTTTTCGCTTTGTTTTATGCATGTGATTGTATTTTATTTGATAAAAATCTTCCTTCCTCCAGCAAAACAAAAATATCACCCAGATTAAGCTAGTCAACACCATAACGGACCCAACGGGACCCCATCGATCTAGGCATTTCTTAGTCCTCCCCCCATTAGAGGGAGGAGTGCTAGGTCTCCTGCCATTTAGGCATCTAAGACGACATGCTTCCACCATTATCAGCTCATCCTTTATCAGGGCATCTATGATTGGAAACCCCCAAGGGTTGCCCAACACCACACCAGTGCAAACCCTAGCAGGGTCACCCAACTCAACTCCTCCCACGACCCCTAGAGAGAAGAGGAGTGCTACCCCTTCGAGGAGTCAGTAGAATATTCATCAAGGCATGCCACAGGGTAATATTCCCCAGGCACCCCCCATAAACCATCACATTCAGACACCTTTTTTTCCACAGTATACAATGTCAGTCAATACTCAGTTACCCTTCTTAGAATCACATAATCTTCCAAATGTAACAAAGTTAACTAATGACCCCGTTGATCATGGCCTTAATTGGCCTCCGATGCCCACAAATCTCCATTCGGAAATACAAAAATTTGAAGGTAAACAAGCAGAAGACCCAGGAAATCATATTATGACTTTCCACCTATTGTGTTTGTCCAATAGTATCATTGATGATACTATTAGACAAATAATTTTTCAGTGTACCCTAACAGGGCCCGTGGCGAAATGGTATGTCGAGCAGCCTTCTGCTTCTCATGGAACCTTTAGTGCCCTCACTACCATTTTCCTCACCTATTTTCAGCTACCCATTCATCATGATTTAGGAATGGAACTGCTAACTCATTTTAGGCAAATGTCATCCATCTATATATCGAACCATCACCAGGAATGGCGGCGACATCACAATTTGTGTAAATACAAACTCGACGATAGAGTGTTGTTGGACTTATTTTTGAAAACTCTCACAGCCGAGATATCAAAAGACGTGGCGACACAGAAACCTACCTCCGAGGAGGACACCATTAGCAAGGACCAACAACTTGAACTCATTTACACCCAGTTAGGATATATTTACAATGTCCTGCCAAATACCCGATGCCTGCAAACTTATAGAGAGTTACCAAGTGCGTCGAATACTACGGATGATTTCATTAGGTCCTTGTCTCAAGGTCACCTAGGCAGTGGTAGTATCTAGTACCCAGGATACTCGTATGATTCTACTTAGAATGCATCACAACCTAGCTACCATCAAAGTCAGTCTGCACCTTTGCAAAATATGATAAATAGGGTAATACCATACCATCAATAGCTGGGAGGCTTGTACCCTCCCTTGCAGTGGAATCAGTACTCATCTAGGAATTTTGATACAAGAGAACCCCCCCCAGAAATCTTATAATAATCAGGGACAGGGGAACCTATATCCCGCTTTCGCAGCACAAAATCTGCGTTCACAAAATAGCATGTCGGTGAACCTGGTGCAACCATCCCAAGTTCAACAGCAACATTCTTACGACCAGGAGAACAAAAATAACCCTCCAAACACTGCAAAAAACAACCCTAGGAATAAGCCGAAGGGAGACTCTAGACAAGGGGGTAGTAATCAACAACTCCCCCCACAATCTCAATCTAGGGGCTACCCAAACCGAATTAAAAACTAAGAGCCATATAATAATTCCCAAGGGAAAAAAGGGACCTAGTCTAAGAACAAATAATTTGTGTGCCATATGTGGTGAATACGGCCATTACACTCACCATTGTCCTGAACTCCCCGAATTGAAAAAACTTCAGGGTAACTGTGGACAAGGGGGGCCTACTCAACAGCCTGTTGTAACGCAAGAGCCTTTCCCCCACCAAGGAGTGGTTAACACCCAACAACAACAACCACCCCAAAACGATACTGGAGGAGGTAGTCATGAAATTTACACGGTTGGTGAAGAACTGTTCTTCCAAACAAGGAATAGGAACTACAATACACCTACAGACACCAGCCCATCAGGTACGAGTACGAGTGCACCTACTGCACTGTTAACCATATCCAAAGTACCTATAGAGCCTCTTCCAAAAATGGTCAAGGGGCCAACTAGGTGCGTAGGATATCACTCTAAATATTCTCACAGCTATATCATAATAGATGATTTAGCACAATCACTAACTGCTATCTCATCCTTGGAAGTTTTATAATCATGCCCAAGACAACGAAAAGTCATTGCTTTCCATTTTGAGTTTTTTTTCCAATGTTTGATTTAATAAAATCATTTTGGTTATAATTATTCAATATGATTTATGACTTAAAATTAACTTCATTTAATTTAATATGGCAGTATCAGTTGTACACTTTTGCGGTGTTTGATGAGCATCAAAGTGGGGTACTAGTTGCATGGGTGGTGATGTCACGTAATACATCACAAGATATAGAGTATGGCTGGAGAGCCTCATGCATAGGTGTTTTCAACTTTGTACTGATTGGAAGGTCAATGCCTTCATGGTTGATGATTTTATGGCTAAAGGCATTGCTTTGAGGTAACCTCAATATTCTTATTTGATGTTTCAAGTTGCATTCGTTTTAAAAATTTCTCACCTAAAATGAATTAAATGTGGCAGGAGAATCACGAAATGTGAAGTGATCTTGTGTCTTTGGCATGTAAGGAGGGCATGGCTAAAGAATGTTAATCAATTGGTCAACAGCTCAGAAAAATCAAAAGAGATGTTCAATGAACTTGGCCATATCATCAAAGATTGTTCTAGTCATGAAGTGGATGATGCAATCAATGCATTTTTCACCAAATATGCAACTGAGGAGAAGTTTTTGGACTATTTCTACAAGACTTGGGTTGTTGGTGACAAGATTCATACGTTTGCATAATATTCCTTCTGTGTTGTATGTTTTTTGTTTCATAAGGACAACATATACTCACTAATTGAGTCTTTCCATGTAGGGATGTGGCTTAAAGGCTGTAGTGTTAGCCTCTCTCAAATAACAATAATAAATCCAAAATAATAAATAAATAAATTAAATATTCCAAGTTAGGAATATGTGCCTAACTCTTGGGTTGTTCCTCAAATATTGGAGTTTGTTAGTAACTCCTATCTTGGTGGGTTTTTGGTGAGAAATTATCTCAACCAAAGGAGTCTAAGATAGCATGGACTATCTTAAGACATTTTCTCTCATCTATTTAAATTGTAAACTAAATTCTTTTAATAAGTGAGAATGACGAGAATGCCATAAGGCTTAAGCCTCTTTTCCGCCATTGTTTTGTCTGGTTCTGTATCTGTGTTTTCTGCAATCTGTTTCTGAGTTAATTATTTTTTAATATGTCGTATCAGAGCATTCTATGATTGTTGGGCCTATGGAGAACTTGTGTTCACCTAATAAGATAATCACTGGAATATCTGCAATGTTAGCGCAGTGGTTGAATTGGAGCGTATGGAGAATGTAGAGAGCTTCTGATTTGTGCCAACCTGAGATCTGTGTTGAATATTGAGTGCAAGTAGGAAGGCGCTGCACCAAGCACATATTAACACATCCGCTGTGATGTCTTTCACAAAAGGTGTTCGAATTACAGTAATCCGTTTAAGGAGGTATGCTGCTTCGTTTATTGATATTTGATTTTTCTGCGTTGTTTATTGGTATTCCCCGCCACCACAATCCTGCAACACTTTGTAGGACATATCTGTTTCACACTTTATATCATCTAGGAGCGTGAAATTGGGGCATAGTGCACATGGGTGTGATCTGGAACTTGTAAGCTCTAGTGCGGATTCACTAGGGTTTCTAACAATGGGTTTCTCTTCTCTGAGAATTTCTGAGGTTATTCAGCCACATCTGTCTGAAACGTATGCGAGTATGTTCCGTTGAAGCAAATAAATCTTCTCATATGTGGATCTCAGACCCTAGGCCTCAAAGGCACATTCTAGGGTACGAATAAAAAACTCAGCTCTGTAGAATTTTTGGGCTAAGTCTCTTGTCAATCAGGGAAATCACTGGGAATTTTTTTGTGTGGAAGAAATTGTTGAGAATTTGTGGTGTTCTTTTGAGGCTAAAATCACAGATCTAGAAGCTCAAAACTATGGCTCTGCTTCAACTCCATTGTTTGACATTTTAAAGTAGATTCAAACTATATATCTGTGGCCCTCCTTTGGTACATATTTCTGTTAAAAACTCTTGACAAACTTGCAAGTCTGAGGCATTGAATAAGATAATATGTGGTTCAAAAAAAAACCATCAAGCGTCTTTTGGTCCTTCATTTCAGAAATATATTGTGGGTGATTAATGTCAGAGACATCATTTGTCCCCCATTTTAGAGACATATTGACACAGTCTGAAGAAATTTTGTGGCCCAAATCTAAGGAGAAATATTCGGCCCTGTGGTTCAGCATTTTATAATGACAGTTTAACACCAAATCCTTCAAATTCGAGTTGGATTTGAAGGGTATGCCCTTAGCCCTCTTCTAGGACACTTCTACAGCTAGATTTCTTATGGTGTGAAGAAGTAATTGGTAGCTAGTCCAAGCTTATAGAACCATAATCTAGTGTGTAAATCAAACCCACACTTTCATGCCTAACTAGTGCACTAATCTTGGAGAGGTAAAATATATTGAAGTTTTCTCTGAATTGATTTGTGGAGACATATTTCAGGGTTTTCCCTGAGGTTTAGTTTTTGCAATTTCTCATCGAAGCATCAACACTGGTTTCAGAGACAAGTCTCTATCCTAGTCTTGACATTTGATTTGACCTATAATCTTGCTCATCATTGTACTTAGTCTTCTCTGATTTAAGGGTTGTGCAGAAGGTGTATTTTGGCTTAGCAGTACTAACAAATACTACGGCAGTAAAGGTAAGCTTGTGTTGTAGAAGGCATCTTGGCATTTATCCTGCAAGTCCAAGGCAGATCATTCAAAGGAAATCTGGAGAAAACCACTCGACATCTCCAAGGCAGTCAATGGAGTAACAATGTCATTCTCTACACAGCACAATCGAGGTATGATTTAAATTAAAAATACTATATATACAAAAGGTGGTACTGTAAATTATTGTACATCAGTGGAACACATCAATAGTTTGACTTTGGATTATTGTAGTTGAAAAAAAAAAGAAAAAAAACTCTCTCTAGCATGTTCAGATTGAATTTCCTGTACATTTTGACTCAAGTGCAATGAAGGCCGTGAGAAATTAGGTGTATTTCCATTTGTATTTGGAGAGATACGGTGATTTATTGTAAATTTGGAGGGATAAGTGTGTTGTATTTGGAATGATATGTCGATTTTTTTAGAGAAATTTATTGTTGTAATTAAAAGTATTGGTTTACTTTGAGAGAGATTGAGTCGGTGAATATCCAAATTTTGAAGACAAATTGCTTCTAAAGGTTGTGAGCTTGCCATTTTCATTACTTGAAGGTGGAGATTTCTTATGTACTCAATACTTAATAAAGATATCATTTTTTTGGTGATTTTGTCCTAAATCCACCTGAAATTGAATAAGGGGATCTTAGGTACACCATGTGTGTTTGTGATGGCGCATGTTTTTTATGGATTCATGTTGTTGCTTTTTTATTTGTGTCTAGTTGTGACACATCAATCATTTCATTTAATATCGCATACATAAAGTTCAATATCAGCAAGCACAACACATGTAACGAAATAGCTGCAAGATCAACACTTGCATTTACGCCACTACAACATATAATCAAATATTGTCTACATCAGCATTCTACATCAACAATAAAATTCACGTAGTCAAGTTAATGCATTTCAAAGTAAAGTCTACATCAGCGTTCTTGCAAATCCATTTCAGAACTTGTAATCAAATTCATTGTTTTAATTGAATCATTAAAAATTCATTGTTAATGAATTTTTAAGAGGACAAGGGCATTCATTGTTTTAAATGAATCATTAAAATCATTGTAAGCCTTCTTAGGTGCATTGTTGACAGTGTTCGACACCCTTCCTTTAAGAAAAATCAAGTGAATGCATGAGTTTTTACCTCTAAAACAAAAAAGCAACAAGTTCACATCTCCTACAAATGAGCGTGATTATTCATTCACGCAATTTGCGTCAAGACAGTACAATGATCAAACCTTCAAGCGAGCCAGAGTGAAGTTCAGTGCAGCAACCATCAAAGCAACCAAACAAGTTAAATCAATCAAGCAAGTTGAGATCGACATCAAGCAAGTGTGGCTATTCATTCAAGTGAGTGTGAAGTCATCAAGTAAGTCAAGTGAGCACTTAAACAAACGTGATCATCATCAAGCGAGCACGAATTCCAGAGTTTAAGAAAGAAAATTCTAAAATTCTAGCAAGTGTTCCAAGCAAGCGCAATAAGAAACAAACCAAGCGAGTGTGCCATTCAAGCCACATCGTAAACGAGCCTGTGATTCAAGTCTCAAAATCAAGTGAAACAGTTAAAAGCTCGACGTCTCTGACAAGAGAGCCTGATTTCAAGTGTGCAAGTTCAGATGGCACAACATATTCAGTTGTTAAACATTCTTCACAATTTGATCATCTCCAGTGATGAAGACATGGTGCACATCAGCAAAAAAACTCTTGTTGATCTTTCACGGCATCTACAACAAAAAAAAGAAACCATTGAGTTTCTTCAACTAGAGTCGCAACTTCAAAGGATTGAATTGCAAGAAAAGCATGATACTTTCAAGTTTTTAAACCATCCAACTGATAAGTCATTCATTCAAACAACTTCAGGTGTCGAAGTTGTTCCAGTTCCAATTTCTTCCAAGCCCATCATCAAGCCATGGGAAGAAATTCACAATAACAAGAATCAACGAGGCTTAGGATATGTCAACAATGACACCAACCTTCAAATCCTAGATTATTCCAAGCCAATTAAGTTCGTCAATGGAGGATTTCTTGCACGACTCACCTTAGCTAGTTCTGAGAAAGCTGCAGACAACCAGCAATGCACGCAACCCAAAGTTGCAAACAAACAGAATTGTATGCAACCTGAAGTTGAAGTCCAACCGAGATGTTCTCATTGTCAAAGAACTGGTCATATAGAAGATCAGTGTTTTGATCTCCATCCTTGTCGCCAGTGTGACAAGCCCAATCATTCCTTAGAAAAATGTCGCAACCAACAACAAACAGCCAAATTGAAGATACATTATGAATGGATCGACCCTTGGAAATGGTCATCCACAGTCAAACGATTGTATCAGTTCTACAACTGCATACAATCACACATAGTGCAGCCAACAGTGAAAAGATGATGGTACTCTCATGCAGTTGAATGGGAGAGTACACTAGTGTAAAACTCCTACACCTAAAAGGGGGGAGTTCAGGAATACTTTCCAAGGGAAGTGTCTCTCCTTTCAGTTGACAAAGGGGGGAAAATTTCAATGAAATTGACAGTGGTTGTCAGATTGAAAGTCTCGACAAAACCAACGAAAGCAGCCAGTGGGCATCTTCAACAGCCAGTGGGCATATTCAACAACTAGTGGGCATCAACAAATTTGCCAGTGGGCATCAACAAATTTTCCAGTGGGAAACCGACAGCAAAGAAGCAGTGAACATTTTTCAGCACAACAAAAGCAACAGTGAGTTGTTTTTGACATCATCAGCCAGTGGGCTTTGAACAAATTTTGTCAGTGGAAAAAGGACACTGATTTCATGCAAAGGACAGATGGATCCTTTTGCAACTTGGCACTTGATGGAGTTGTCAAGCGAAATTCAGAGATGAATCAAACATACAGCTGACTCATGGTCTCTTCAAATTGCAGTTTTTCAGCATCCATCTTTGGCGGTTTTTCAGGCAATGTTTTTTTAGGATCAACATGAGAACTTGGAAAATGGTTCCTCGTTCTCATTTTGGATTTGTCATTGAAGGGGGGAATGTTAGCCTCTCTCAAATAGCAATAATAAATCCAAAATAATTAATTAATTAATTAAATAGTCCAAGTTAGGAATATGTGCCTAACTCTTGGGTTGTTCCTCAAATATTGGAGTTTGTTTAGTAAATCCTATCTTAGTGGGTTTTGGGTGAGAAATTATCTCAACCAAAGTAGTCTAAGATAGCACGGAATATCTTAAGACATTTTCTCTCATCTATTTAAATTGTAAACTAAATTCTTTTAATAAGTGAGAATGATGAGAATGCCATGAGGCTGAAGCCTCTTTTCCACCATTGTTTTGTCTGGTTCTGTATCTGTGTTTTCTGCAATCTGTTTTTGAGTTAATTATTTTTTCTACATGTAGAGATTTTCTTCATGAAAACCAGGAGACATATAAATTTGTGGAATCATACCACGGTTATCTCAAGACAACCTTTCTATGTGATATACGAAAGAAATGTTCTCATAGAATGGATTGGCTATTCTATACTCTCCTCAAAAATGTTGAACCATGTTATCGATTCATGGAAATTTTGAAAAACAAAATAAGAAAGATATGTTAACAACCACAATAAATAGATGCAGCTTGAATCATCAATGGAAAAGGCTAGAAGAATTATAGACAGTGATTGCAGACCTCATGAGAGAATATCTCATGCGTATTGGGTGAGGAGTCAAAGTAAACCCGATAAGGAATATGTTATCATTTGTCATCGCACAATTTTTATCTCTTGCGATTTCCCATGGTCTATTCGGGGAAACATTTGCAAGAATGCCATAAAGTTAGATTGGTTGCATTCCTCATTCATGGATTCAAACCTTTTATTGGATCTTCATACCACACTCAAGACTTTGAATGCCCCTTCGGAGATAAGTACATAGGCACCAAACCTTCATGCAATTACTACCACAACTAATATGGAAGATGAAAATGTTAAATAACTTAATTTGTTGAGAGAGGATTTCTTTGGCTATCTAGACTTTTTTCAGAATAGTCCCCCTTCTACTGTGAGAAAGAAAATTTTTTTTATTGATTTGGCTGAAAAATTTGTGGATGATGCTAATGATCTTCGTATTATGGATTATGACTTCACCCTTGGGTAGGGTGCTTATGATTCATCCTTGAAGAGGAAGAAGAGTTTCCTTAGTCATAAAAATAATAATAAAATAAGTAAAAAGAATTCCAGATTGGATATTGATTTGAATGTCCCTGCATCCGAAGATGAACCATTTTAGTTTCAACTCCTGAACAAGTGTGGTTGTCCTCGCTCCAAAAATGCATCCTATACTATTCCAAGTAAGTTCTATAGGGAGATGATATCAGTATGTTTAGATCAAATTAATCATTTTCCAAGTATGTTTCTATGTCTTTGCTCTTAATTTTGTGCATTGGTTGTTTTTGATGTTGTTAATGTAGTGTGTGAATGTTTGCAAGGCTTCAACATCCCATTAATGTGATTTCAGATGAAGGACGTAGATAGACCCACCATCAATCTATATATCATATGAGTCAAGGTGCATTTGACGAGACTCCTAATTGATCTACTATGTATTCTGATGCATGTATTACTTGACATGTTATTATTTGCTCTAATGGAAATTTTTTTGTTATCTTACAGACACAGAGGGTTCTTCAATGGGTCACCCTCGATCAGAACAGGATTAGGTCACCGACATCATGCAAATTGGTGAACTTACATGTTTGTTTCTTTGTATTTTCTATTAACTTTCTGCACTATTTTTTGTTCATGTTGATAATGTAGTGTGTGAATGTTTGCAGGGCTTCAACATCTCATTAATGTGATTTTAGATGAAGGACGTAGACATACCCACCATCAATCCATATATCAGATAAGTCAAGGTGCAATTGAGGATACTCCTAATTGATCTACTATGTATTTCGATGCATGTATTACTTGACATGTTATTATTTTCTCTAATGGAAATTGTGTTGTTATATTACAGACATAGTAGGTTCTTCAATGGGTCCACCTTGTTCAGAACATGATTGGGTCACCGACATCATGAAAATTGGTGCATTTCCATGTTTGTTTCTTTATATTTTCTCTTAACTTTGTGCATTGGTTGTTTGTCATGTTGTTAATGTAGTGTGTGAATGTTTGCAGGGTTGCAGCATCCCATTAATGTGATTTCAGATGAAAGACGTAGACAGACCCACCATCAATCTATATAGCAGATGAGTCAAGGTGCATTTGACGAGACTCCTGATTGATCTACTATGTATTCTGATGCATGCATTACTTGACATGCTATTATTTTCTCTCATGGAAATTATGTTGTTATGTTACAGGCACAACATGTTCTTCAGTGGGTCCCCCTCAATCAGAACGTGATTGGGTCACTGACATCACAGAAATTGGTGAATTTCCAGGTTTGTTGCTTTGTCTTCGATCTCAACTTTGTGCACTAGTTGTTGTTGATTTTGTTAATGTAGTGTGTGAATGTTTACAGGGCTAAAATATCGCAATAGTGTGATTTCAGGTGAAGAACATAGACATACCCAACATAACTATTTTTATCAGATGAGTCAAGGTGCTTAAGATGAGACTCCTAACTTATCTACGTTGTATTCTAATGCATGTATTACTTCACATGTTATTATTTGCTCTAATGAAAATTGCATTGTCATGTTACAGACATAACAACTTCTTGAATGGGTCCCCCTCAATCCGAGGATGATTGGGTCATTGACATCACACAACTTGGAGGCAGCATGCAAATTGGCTTCTGAAACAAGTTGTGAGAAAAACTGCAGCTTCTTCTTTATTTTCCAACATACCAACATTCATGCAATGAATTCCATTCTAGTTGTGATGCTACGTTGTTGAGAATTCCAGGTGGAGTGATCAGCTTTGGTTACATGTGATTCCTAGCGAGGAGGAGTTTGGTGTTATGGTTTTCTTGGTTTCCCTAACTACGTTTAGGAGAGCTTAAAATTGTTTCAGCTTCTAATAAGCTACAAGTATGTACATGTACTTCATATTTTCTATATAAATGAAGTGTTTCAGCAGTCCAATAATTGAGTACTTAAATATTTGAGTCCATTAATTGAGTACTTGAGTAATGAGATTTCTAGTATTTGCTTATAATGCCAATTTGACATAACAGAAGGTTGAAATTATCAATGTTTTACCATATATATGAGCCCCAAAAAAGTACCTAATTTATTTTGTCTGAATATTTAATTCCAAAACCTAAATTATTCATGGCCATGATAACTGAACTAATTGATTTGTGCTGGTAGTTGTCAATAAGTTCAAGTTCATTGAACTCCTACATAATGTACAAAAAATTTATAAGCAGACTTAGGATTTTGTCTGTTTTCAATGAATTGTGAGAGGACCTATGAGGATTGGTGGTGATGGTTGGTAGTATCATTTTCCGGTAGTATCACACCAATAACCCATTTTTATGCTAGAAGGCTTACCATCTCGCACGTCTCATTTTTATCAATCGTTTGGATTTCTTCATCCATGTCATCACACCATTTTCTTTCTTTTACTGCATCCTCAAAATAAATAAAATCAGATTAAAAAATATAGAAAAACTCAAAAATTCAGTATCATCATCTTCACACTTGGATGCCTCATATATTTCTTACAAGTAGAAAATAGTTTTCATCTTGATGCACCAGATATCATTTTTCCATCAAACTATGGTACTTGCTGCCACATGCTTCTACTACTAGCCATCTCAAAGACTGCAATATAAACTCCAAAAGTCTCCTAAAATATGTTCTAATGCCAATTTGTTTGAGAGGAAACAATATGTGTACAAGAAAATATTGTAAAGAGTGAAGTAGAGTCTAACAAAAAATATATATATTTTGTGACTACTATAAATGGAAATAACCCAATTTTTTATTACAGACTGATTTCTATTACATTCTGTGCCACTACAAATTCTATTAATATTCTTCTCCATTCATACCTTTTCTCTTTTGCATATAAAGATGAAACAAATCTGTAAGTTTACAAACTCACTTCCACATTTTTAATTTAATTGTCAATAAATTTTCACGATCCATAGTTTAATTAAATGAAAAATGTTACACTGCTCATATATGATAAAAATATAAAATATATTCATAAACCCAGCACTTCAATTATCATTGAAATTTACAAATACAACTATGAAAAATTAAAAACAACCATCTAAAATTTTCTAAATAATGGATCAGTATATAAATCTTGGTGAAGGTCACCATAAGTTGTTAGATTTGAAGGTTGATATGGTTAGCAGTATCCTTTATGGGTTACATAATCTTGAGGTGTTGGGTTTGCAAGTAAATTTAATTTCTCGAACCATTTCGTCGAGTATTTATTTCTTAAATCTTCTCACACTTTTGATGCATGTCAATATTCCTTTGAAGTAAAAAGCATGATTTCACACCTCTAAGGTTACCTGAGACGTGATACACCCTGTTTTTTTTTTGTCATGATACACCTCGTTACATGATACACCCTGTATTACTTTAAATTTTTTATCAAGATACACCTTGTATTACTTTAAATTTTTTATCATGATACACCCTGTATTACTTTAAATTTTTTATCATGATACACCATTTTTTTTTAGAGTTTTGTTACACACTGAAGGTTACATATAAGAGTGATGTTTGTAGTTTTGGAGTGGTGTTGTTGGAATTGGTGACTGGTAAGCAGCCAGTTGATCCCTCATATGGTGAGGGCATAAATATTGTTAAATGGGTTGGCAGAATGGTTGAGAAAGAAAATGGTTGGAAAGAGGTTATGGATCTAAATATTTATGAGCATTATGAAGATTGAATGCATCATGTGCTCCAAAATGATCTGCTTTATACCATTTCCTTGTTGGGAAACAAGGCTACCATGAGAAATGTTGTGAAATGTCGAAGGATGAAAATCCATATTAGAAATTAAAAGGTGAAAGTCCCAGAAGTGGTAGATCATAATTCAGTGTAATTTTAGCAGTCTCTTATATATTTAGCACTTTAAAAAAAAGACTTGAATTTCTCCCTAAATCGGGGACTTATGTGCATAGATTGATAATGAGAACATGGAAGTTGAATAGGCATAGTATTATGTTTGATCCATGAGCTTTGATCGCTGAATAATAAAATCAAAATGATAAGCACATAATTTCTAAACTGAGTAACAAGGTGTATAACCATTCCTACTATAGAGTGTCAAATTTATTTTTTTAAAGTTTTTTTTTTTTACTATTTTCAAAAATATCCATGTTAAAATAAGATGTATTAAATCCCAAGGAAGTAAAAATAAAACCAAATAGTCATGCACAGAAATAATGGTGTACTACTTGCATCGTCATTATGACAACATTGAATAATATAATGACTAGTGGAAAATATTTGTCCTTTGAACAACAATAATATATTGGTGGTTGAAAAGGTTCATGAAACATGGTAAAATAACACACCAGAAAATAATTTTACCCTAAAAAAGATTCATCTATTATATCGCGAACCATGCAAATATTACAATGGGTTCTTCTCTAGTGAAAGAACCATGTCATGATAGCCCCAAGGAAAATGATAAGAATAACACATTCACATATTTCAGACTTATCATGATGTTGATTGATGACTTCTCTTACAATAGATCGTGATTTGGTGTCATCTCTAATGCTTGCATCTACACTTGACATTCCTTCCACCAGTATATTATTGGGCATCCTATGAATGTCTGCAAGCCATTGTATGCTTAAATATTTAAACTAAGAGCTCCACATTATTGCTTCCTTGTATACGGGTTTTAAATTAGCTTTTCAAACTTCGTAGATGCCATTGAGTTGATTGCATAAGAGTTGTGAGTTCATGTAAATTGGAATATCATTGACAACATATTTTTTTGCCTTTTTTAAGCCCTCAACAAGGGAAATATAGTAGGTTTCACTATTATTTTTCCTCCCGTGTACATCTATCTTCCTATGCACGACATGATTTCACGCCGCATTATAAAGCACATGTTTGATAGTGCCTTGTCCAGGATTTGGATGACAGGAAACTTCGATGCACATTGTCCGCTTTTCCACCATTTTCCACACTTAGAAAACCTAGAAAATAAAACAACAATAAATTCATATCAGACAAGTAGGCATTTATATGGTAAATAATGTGGTAACTAGTAATTACATATAAGTAAAAGCTAAAAAAATCCCAGGTAACAAGTGTAGATCGATTAATTAATTCATCTGAAACACTTGTGAGAGAGTATACTTTCCAATCCTCATTGAACTTATTAGAAATTAGTTTCATAATCCTCAAGTTTCCAAACACCTACATTGCTTGAAAAGTAGTTGTAGACTCAATCATATGTGAACAAGCAATTGCTTCTATAATTCGAGCTTAAGATCGTGATATATCATTGGAAGCAAGGTCATCTCTCCAACCTTCTTTGAAAATCCTACTGAATCTGAATATATGTCACTTGTCTAAGTGCCTCTTCAATCCTTTATTAAACCTATTTAACCTATTTAATAGATTTAAAATAATTGTAAAATTGTATCCTTGCAAATCTACCTCAACTAGGCGTTGGAAAATTATTTTCCAGTACCTACAGGAAGCGCTGGAAAATAATTTTCCAGCGCCTATAGGAAAATATTTATATGCATCCATGCCATCATTATACCAAATTTTCCTAACCCTCCAAAAGCCTCCTTTACTCCACCAAAAATCTCGTCTGATAGGTTAAGCTCGCATGATGTAGTCTTAGATTGGACTGGAAATGAAGGAACGGTGCCACTGGAACCCCTTCCACCATTAAATGTTGTGTAGAGTTGATTAATGATATGAAAATGGTCTGGATAACTTGTATGTATTTCAAAAACCTACCACTCAGTTTAAATTAAATGTTCTAGCTTGTACTTGACAAATTTTGCGGAATTATTTACTTGAAAGTGGTGTATGAATTTTTACTGTTTATGTGTCTTAACTTCATTTGTTCTTGTTGTAATTTAACATATATGACAGCAACATAATGCGGCAAATAATCATTCAAACACAATAGTAATTTTATTCTAGGAGTTCACTCGAAATCTCGTGGGCTACATCTCCCTTGAGCTTTGTCATCATGACTCAACTCTTTGGGATTATGGTAAGTGTTTTTTGCAAGTAAATACTTAATTCCAATGAATAAAAAAATGATCCAAAGGACTGAAAATACCATAAATATCCCTCAATTGGCTCTCCAAATTCTGCAAACAGCTTTAGGATTTCCGTGAACATGATTCCTTCTGTCGGTGCACTAAGTTACTATGAGCTTTTAAATGGCACAAACTCCCTCAGAATTTTATTTCTATCATAGAAACCACTCCTTATGTATCCAACACACATCATACATCAACTATCAACTGATAAATTTCTCAAATCGAGCACTGCATCCCCAAAATAGGCTATCCTCCAGGGTTTGCCTAGGGCTGCCCCAAAACTTCACATCAGCTTTTCGAGCTCTATAAGTTCGAAATTTTTTTTGAAACCTCTTCCATTGGTTCCATAATGTCTTAAATATTCAAGTTAGACTATTCATTCATCATAAATGGCCTCTGGATGCTCTGGTTTCACCTCAATCACCTATCAGCACCCCCTGGCACTAGGGTCAATGAAAACTTCTTTGTTGAGTTTTCTACCTCTAGAAATTATCAAAACTTTCTAAAACCTCTATCATTAGATTCAGAATCATTTTTACAGTCAATCATGACCACTGGTTCACTGCAAATGGTCTCAAGTAGCTCTGGCTAAGCCCTGCATTGTTGCTGGCAAAAACTGGCACTAATAGCCCCTGTAACTTTATTGAAGCTTTTTGGCCTTCAAATGTTCTCTACAGACTCTAAAAACCATTTCATCAGATTCAAACATCTGAATTATCCAATTTATACTATTGGAAATCTGGAAAAGGACTCTAGCTCCCCTGGCTAGGCCTCAAACTGAATTTGTCTCATGGTGGCCCTAATGGATCCTTCATCTTCCCTGAAGAAAAATATATTGAATATCACCTCCATTCTACCTTAGACCTATCCCAAAGTGTTCATAAGGTCAAAGAGACCCAAAATTGACTAAAATTTCATCCAATTTGGTTCAATAATGGGGAAGTTATGACCTTCCAAAGAAAACTTCCCAATGTCACTAGAAAACCTCTTCCAAATCTGGAGGAAGTCCAGTTAAGTTTGAAAAAGTGGCTAACCGTCGGAAATGGCAGACTCCGCCCCCAAAAATAGAGGTAGAATTTCATTTAAACATTATCTGTTTACCGCGCATGTGGTCGGTTCCTAGATAACCGCCAGATTTTTCTTTAGTGGACCATGGCATATAATATTAAACATGTTCACATGCAGAATCCCCGCAAACTATAACTGTCGGCATATATATTTGTTTGCAGTAGCTCCCGGTCACAAGCACCTGAGACATATGGAAGGGGATAGCCCTTAACCCTTCCGACCGTTTGAAAATCAAACCATAAGAATAAGTCGTAAAGCATAATGTTTAAGTCTAATGAGTATGGTGCAATGGTAAGTCATGTGACCTGTGTGCAGGAGGTTTGCGGTTCAAACCTCACGAACTACAAAAATAATTTTGTCATTCAAACCTTCTTCTCGGCCTGAGGGCCTGCCACGTGGCAACTTGTGATAGGCCTGAAAACATAAAAGTCAACCAATTATCCAATAGCGCCTTGCCACTTGTCTGCATGTCATTAGCCCGCTTGGAATATTCCAATGGAATATTCTAAAGAATATTCTTTTTTAAAATTTTCCCAAATTATAAAGTCAAACTTGGTCAACTGAAAAATGGAGTTCACTGGAGACTTCAAACCTTCATAACTTTCACATACTATGTCGGTTTTAAGAACTGTTCATGGCACCAGAATCACAGCAATGAGACCTTTCCAGTCATTCAAGTTCAAAACTCTTCTGAGCACTTTTAATTTTGATCTATCATTCTGGTCCATGATCCAGTTCTGATGACACCTCCCAAATGAGAAGCTTTTGGACCCCAAAAGCTCTCTGGAATATTGAAACTGATCTGTACATTGAATAAGAATACTACACCCTCTTCTCTTCAGCCTCCAAACACTTGCCTTGCATGGCTAGTGACTTTGAACCACAACTAGAAAGAAATTCAAACTTCCCTTCCTCGATGCACTTGTCCTCCTGTCAAGAGCTGTCTTTCTTGCACTTCACTCAGAAAATTTCTGGCTAGAAATTTGCAGAAGTAAACTATACATCATTACCTTGATCAATGATCCAAGGTGGCTCAAACAAATGAGAGATTACAGCATAAAATACATGCATACAACCGAAATTTGCATATGTACAAATAAGTATGGCTTACTGTGTTAAGAAGTCCATCCACTTCTTATCAAGCCACTTCCATGGCGACTTTTGCTGCTGCAATTCTTCTTCATGTGAATCTTCCATTTTCACATCAATAATGGAATCCTTGGTTCCACCTTCGCCAATATTTTTTTCCTCTTGTTGCATGTGCTTGGGACGACTAGTTGGATGCAAAGTCCAAGAATGAGAGACATCATGTCCCTTCTTTTGGAAATAAGTGCACAACTTATGCACCTTCTTTGAAAGTTTTATTTGCCTCATCTGCTTCCTGTATGCTTTCTTCCTCATCCAGCATCTCGAAACAACATGGTTAAATCCACCACAATATGTACAACAAATATTTCTTCCATTTAAGCATGCAAAATTATCATGCTTTGCAGAAACACAATCAAATTAATCATGAGAATATTTATACCTCTTGTACTGCTTTGAATGTTCATCCTTTTTGTCTTCTTGAGGAGATGAACTAGTAGAGGCTACATCTTTCATTTGCAGAGTAACATCATCGTTCTTGTCTTGAAAACTGTTTGAACTTGCATGCTCGCCATAAACTGCATTTCTACCATCTTCTTGCTGCAACAAAGGCTTAAATAAATGGCAATCATCTTTGAAACAAATTTGACATATTTGCATCTTAGAACTTGGAATAAAGGTTCTCTTTAAATTAGCATCACATGCTTTCATGGCTTTGGAGTCTTCACCATTAAATTGCACATAACCAAGACAAAGATTCTTGGGTCGTTCCTCAACAAGAACAGGTTCAACCATGCCTTATGCATGCTTGCCTAACCCTTTGCCTTCATAGCCCATTTTAATCATTAACTTGGACCCTATACTTCTTGTGTGCTTTTCGAAAGAACCAACACATCTTTCTAAAGAGGAAACTGAATACAAATTAGAATGGATTACCTCTTCCTCACCCATTTTCTTGGTCAAAGCCTCTTGGGCTTGATGGAGTAGCCTCTCCATATCATGCAATCTTTGAAGAATTTCTTCCTTTTATTCCTTCATGGCAAACAAATGTTCACAAAGTTCAGTGCTTTCTCGTTTATCCTAAAACAAAATCTGCACCATGTCCTTCAATATAATAAAGTCATGCTTCATATCATCATCGAAGAAACTTGTGAAGGAGGAAACTTCACTTGTAGAAGTTGTCATTATGATGTCAATGAACAAATTAACTTCAACAAAGTTCTCAAAGCTTTCAAAACAAATGACAAGCTTTTTAATCAAATGATTGTAAAGACAAACTCTTATTCAAGCAGCCAAACAACAAACAAACTCCAAGAGCTTCTTAACAAACAAACATCAAGAGGGTTTGTGTTCCAATCTTGACCATAAGGTACTTTGGGGCAAGGAAGAAGCCTTCAACTCTTTCTTCCTTTTTTTTCTCTCCAAGACTTAGCTAATCAGTAGCTATCCCCAAATCTCAAGCAAACTCAAACAAAAATCAGTTTGCAAATAGTAAAATAGTCAATCTTTTACATTGTTTAATACCTTTCAAGCTATACAATAAAGCAACCAAGTGCTCTGTCAAGCAAGAAACCTGGCTCTGATACCAACCTGATCTGAAAATGGTCTATATAACTTGTATGTATTTCAAGAACCTACCACTCAGTTTAAATTAAATGATCTAGCTTGTACTTGACAAATTTTGCGGAATTATTTACTTGAAAGTGGTGTATGAATTTTTATTGTTTATGTGTCTTAACTTCATTTTTTCTTGCTGTAATTTAACATATATGACAGAAACATAATGCATCAAATAATCATTCAAACACAACAGCAATTTTAATCTAGGAGTTCTCCCGAAATCTTGTGGGCTACGTCTCCTTTGAGCTTTGTCATCATGACTCAGCTCTTTGGGATTATGGTAAGTGCTTTTTACAAGTAAAATATTAATTCCAATGAATACAAAAATTATCCAAAGCACTGAAACTACCATAAATATCCCTCAATTGGCTGTCCAAATTCTGCAAACAGTTTTAGGCTTCCCGTGAACATGATTCCTTCTATTGGTGCACTAACCTACTCTGAGCTTATAAATGGCACAAAATCCCTTAGAATTTTGTTTCTATCACTGAAACCACTCCTGTTGTATCCAACACATATCATACATCAACTATCAACTGATAAATTGCTCAAATCGAGCACTGCATCCCCAAAATAGGTTATCCTCCATGGTTTGCCCAGGGCTGCCCAAAACTTCACATCAGCTTCTCGAGCTCTAGAAGTTCTCAAAATGTTCTAAAACCACTTCCATTGGTTCCAAAATGTCTGAAGTAGTCAATTTATACTATTCATTCATCAGAAATGGCCTTTGGCTGCTTCGGTTTCGCCTCAATTACCTATCGGCACCCCTTGGCACTAGGGTTAATAAAAACTTCTCTACTGAGTTTTCGTCCTCTAGAAGTTATCAAAACTTTATGAAACCTCTGTCATTAGACTTAGAATCATGTTTACAGTCAATAATGACCACTGGTTCGCTGCAAATGGTCTCAAGCAGCTCTGGCTAAGCCCTACACTGCTGTTGGAAAAAACTGGCACTAATGGCCCCTGGAACTTTATTGAAGCTTTTCGGCCTTCAAAAGTTCTCTACAGGCTCTGAAAACCATTTGATAATATTAAAAACATCTGAATCATCCAATTTAGACTATTGGAACTCTGGAAAAGGACTTGAGCTCCCTTGGCTAGGCCACAAACTGAATTTGTCTCAAGGTGGCCCTGATGGCTCCTTCATCTTCCCTGAAGAAAAATATGCTGAATTCACCTCCATTTGACCTGAAACCTGTCCCAAAGTCTTCATAAGGTCGAAGAGACCCAAAATTGACTAAAATTGCATCCAATTTGGTTCAATAATGAGGAATTTATGACCTCCCAAAGAAAATTGGCCAATGTCACTAGAAAACCTCCTCCAAATTTGGAGGAACTCTAGTTAAGTTCGACAAAAGTGGCTAACCGTTGGAAATGGCGGACTCCGCCCCCAAAAATGGGAGTAGCATTTAATTTAAATGTTATCTGTTTACCACGCATGTGGCCGGTTCCTAGATAACCGCCAGATTTTTCGTTAATGGACCATGGCATATAATATTAAACATGTTCACATGTGGAATCCCTGCAAACTGTAATTGTCAGCGTATATAGTTATTTGGAGTAGATCCCGGTCATAGGTGCCTCAGACATATGGAAGGGTGCTAGCTCCTAACCCTTCCAACCATTTGAAAATCAAACCATAAGAATAAACCGTAAAGCATAACGGTTAAGTCAAATGAGTATGGTGCAATGGTAAGTCATGTCACCTGTGGGCAGGAGGTTTGCAGTTCAAACCTCACGAACAACAAAAATAATTTTGTCATTCCAAACCTGCTTCTCGGCCTGGGGCCATGTGGCGGCCTCTGGGCCTGCCATGTGGTAGCCCGTGATAGGCTTGAAAACTTAAAAGTCAACCAATTATCCAATAGCGCCTTGCCACTTGTCTGCATGTCATTAGCCCGCTTGGAATATTCCAGGGGAATATTCTTTGGAATATTCTAAAGAATATTCTTTTTAAAAATTTTCCCAAATTATAAATTCAAACTTGGTCAACTAAAAAATGGAGTTTACTGGAGACTTCAAACCTTCATAACTTTCACATACGATGTCAGTTTTGAGAATCGTTCACGGTGTTAGAATTGTAGTGACGATACATTTCTAGTCGTTCAGGTTCGAAACTCTTCTAAGCATTTTGAATTTTGAGCTATCATTCTGATCCATGATCCAATTCTGATCACACCTCCCAAATGAGAAGCTTTTGGACCCCAAAATCTCTCTGGAATGCTGAAACTGATTTGTACATTGAATAAGAATACTGCACCCTCTTCTCTTCAGCCTCCAAACACTTGCCTTGCATGGCTAGTGACTTTGAACCACAACTAGAAAGAAATTCACACTTCCCTTCCTCGATGCACTTGTTCTCCTGTCAAGAGCTGTCTTTCTTGCACTTCACTCAAAAAATTTCTGGCGAGAAATTTGCAGAAGTAAACTGTACATCGCTGCCTTGATCAATGATCTAAGGTGGCTCAAACAAATGAGAGATTACAACATAAAATACATGCATACAACCGAAATTTGCATATGTACAAAATGAGTACGGCTTACTATGTTAAGAAGTCCATCCACTTCTTACCAAGCCACTTCCATGGCAACTTTTGCTGTTGGAACTTTTCTTCATGTGAATCTTCCATTTTCACATCAATAATGGAATCCTTGGTTCCACCTTCGCCAATATTTTTGTCCTCTTGCTGTATGTGCTTGGGACGACTAGTTGGATGCAAAGTCCAACAATGAGAGACATCATGTCCCTTCTTTTGGCAATAAGTGAAAAACTCATGCACCTTCCTTAAAAGTTGTCTTTGCCTCATCTGCTTCATGTATGCTTTCTTCCTCATCCAGCATCTCGAAACAACATTGTTAAATCCACCACAATATGTACAGCAAATCTTTCTTCCATTTAAGCATGTAAAATTATCATGCTTTGCAGAAACACAATCAAATTGATCATGAGAAGATTTATACCTCTTGTACTACTTTGAATGTTCATCCTTTTTGTCTTCTTTTAGAGATGAACTAGTAGAGGCCACAACTTTCATTTGCAGACTAACATCACCATTATTGCCTTGAAAACTGTTTGAACTTGCATGCTCGCCATAAACTGCATGTATACCATCTTCTTGCTACAACAAAGGCTTAAAGCAATGGCAATCATCTTTGAAACAAATTTGACATATTTGCATCTTAGAACTTGGAATAAAGGTTCTCTTTAAAGTAGCATCACATGCTTTCATGGCTTTGGAGTCTTCGCCATTAAATTGCACATAACCAAAACCAAGATTCTTGGGTTGTTCCTCAACAAGAACAGGTTCAACCATGCCTTGTGCATGCTTGCCTAACTCTTTGCCTTCATAGCCCATTTTAATCATTAACTTGGACCCTATACCTCTCGTGTGCTTTTCGAAAGAACCAACACATATTTCTAAAGAGGAAACTGAAGACAAATTAGACTGGATTACCTCTTCCTCACACATTTTCTTGGTCAAAGCCTCTTGGGCTTGATGGAGTTTCCTCTCCATATCATGCAAACTTTGAAGAATTTATTCATTTTCTTCCTTCATGGCAAACAACTGTTCACGAAGTTCAGTGCTTTCTCGTTTATCCTCAAACAAAATCTGCACCATGTCCTTCAATTTAATAAAGTCATGCTTCATATCATCATCGAAGAATCTTGTAAAGGAGGAAACTTCACTTGTGGAAGTTGTCATTATGATGTCAATGAATAAATTAACTTCAACAAAGTTTTCAAATCTTTCAAAACAAATGACAAGCTTTTTAATCAAATGGCTGTAAAGACAAACACTTATTCAAGCAGCCAAACAACAAACAAACTCCAAGAGCTTCTTAACAAACAAACGTCAAGAGGGTTTGTGTTCCAATGTTGACCATAAGGTACTCGAGCTAAGGAATAAGCCTTCAACTCTTTCTTCCTTTTTGTTCTCTCCAAGACTTAGCTAATCAATAGCTATCCCCAAATCTCAAGCAAAATCAAACAACAATCAGTTTGCAAACAGTAAAACAGTCAATCTTTTACACTGTCTAACACCTTTCAAGCCATATAATCAAACAACCAAGTGCTCTGTCAAGAAATAAACATGCTCTGATACCAACCTGATCTAAGAATGGTCTGGATAACTTGTATGTATTTCAAGAACCTACCACTCAGTTTAAATTAAATGATTTAGCTTGTACTTGACAAATTTTGCGGAATTATTTACTTGAAAGTGGTGTATGATTTTTTACTGTTTATGTGTCTTAACTTCATTTGTTCTTGTTGCAATTTAACATATATGATAGAAACATAATGCAGCAAATAATCATTCAAACACAACAACAATTTTAATCTAGGAGTTCACCCGAAATCTCGTGGGCTACGTCTCCTTTGAGCTTTGTCACCATGACTCAGCTCTTTGGGATTATGGTAAGTGTTTTTTACAAGTAAATAGTTAATTCCAATGAATACAAAAATGATCCAAAGGACTGAAAATACCATAAAGATCCCTCAATCGGCTGTCCAAATTCTGCAAACAGCTTTAGGCTTTCCGTGAACATGATTCCTTCTGTTGGTGCACTAAGCTACTCTGAGCTTCTAAATGGCACAAACTCCCTAAAAATTCTATTTATGTCACTGAAACCACTTCTGTTGTATCCAACACATATCAGACATCAACTATCAACTAATAAATTTCTCAAATCGAGCACTGCATCCCCAAAATAGGCTATCCTCCACGGTTTTCCCAGGGCTACCCAAAAATTCACATCAGCTTATCAAGCTCTAAAAGTTCTAAAAATGTTCTGAAACCATGTACATTGGTTCCAAAATTTCTTAAATAGTCAAGTTAGACTATTCATTCATCAGAAATGGCCTCCGGCTACTTCGGTTTCGCCTCAATCACCTATCGGCACCCCCTGGCACTAAGGTCAATGAAAACTTCTCTGTTGAGTTTTCGACCTCTAGAAGTTATCAAAACTTTATGAAACCTCTGTCATTAGATTTAGAATCATGTTTACAGTCAATAATGACCATTGGTTCGCTGCAAATGGTCTCAAGCTGCTCTAGCTAAGCCCTGCACTGTTGTTGGAAAAAACTGGCACTAATGGCCCCTGGAACTTTATTGAAGCTTTTCGGCCTTCAAAATTTCTCTACAGGCTCTGAAAACCATTTCATCAGATTCAAAACATCTAAATTATCTAATTTAGACCATTGGAACTCTGGAAAAGGACTCTAGCTCCCCTGGCTAGGCCTCAAACTGAATTTGTCTCATGGTGGCCCTGATGGCTCCTTCGTATTCCCTTAAGCAAAGGCTACTGAAGATCACCACCATTCAACTAGAAACTTGTCCCAAAGTCTTCAGAAGGTCGAAGAGACACAAAATTGACTAAAATTTCATCCAATTTGGTTCAATAATGAGGAAGTTATGACCTCCCAAAGAAAATTTCCCAATGTCACTAGAAAACCTCCTCCAAATCTAGAGGAACTCTAGTTAAGTTTGACAAAAGTGGCTAACCATCGGAAATGGCAGACTCTGCCCCCAAAAATAGCGGTAGCATTTAATTTAAATGCTATCTTTTTACCGTGCATGTCCCCGGTTCCTAGATAACAGCTAGATTTTTCGTTAGTGGACCATGGCATATAATATTAAACATGTTCACATGTGGAATCCCTACAAACTGTAATTGTCGGTGTATATAGTTGTTTGGAGTAGCTCTCGGTCGTAGGCGCCTGACCCTTCTGACCGTTTGAAAATCAAACCATAAGAATAAGCCGTAAAGCGTAATGGTTAAGTCAAATGAGTATGGTGCAATGGTAAGTCATGTGACCTGCGGGCAGGAGGTTTGTGGTTCCAAACCTGCTTCTCGGCCTGGGGCCACGTGGCAGCCCGTGATAGGCCTGAAAACTTAAAAGTCAACCAATTATCCAATAGCACCTTGCCACTTGTCCACATGTCATTAGCTCACTTGGAATATTCTAGGGGAATATTCTTTGGAATATTCCAAAGAATATTCTTTTAAAAAAATTTCTCAAATTATAAAGTCAAACTTGGTCAACTGAAAAATGGGGTTTACTGGAGACTTCAAACATTCATAACTTTCACATACGATGTCAGTTTTGAGAACTGTTCACAGTGCCAGAATCACAGCGACGAGACCTTTCCGGTCATTCAGGTTCGAAACTCTTCCGAGCACTTTGAATTTTGATCTATCATTCTAGTCCATGATCTAGTTCTGATCAATTAAACCCCTATCTTCATAATTCACACTCATGGGATTCATACTCATGGTTGTTCCAGCTAAAATCAAGATCAATAAACCCAAACACTTTGCAACTCTTTCCCCTTCCCTCATTTTGCTTCTTCTTTACTGTCTGATCTCCTTCACCAACATCAGTTTGTACTCTGCCCCCTCCCCTTACATCAACACTCCTCTCTACTAATATTTTTTTGACTAGTTGGTTTAGTTTATTCTGAAGGGTTTAGTCTCACATTTTTTCATATTAGTAGCAGCAAACCCTGATCCAAGTTGGGTGTGAAATTTGTGAAACTCTGGTTAAAACTGGATAGTCTGGAATATTTTTATCCACGTTCAAAAAGACCGAAGTTTTAAATTTTTTTTTAATAATTACTTGTTGCTTTTTGATATTTTTCCTATAGCAAATGATCAATAATATGTATTAATTATGTATACCATTCTTAAACCTACAAGCATATTTGCATTCTTTATTTGATCTTGTTCTTGGCTAAATGACTTCTATAACATAACAAAATGTTGAAAATATTATGTTCTTGGACGTTGTAGGTGCAGAAAGTATTAACATATTTTAAAATAAAAAGGGAGGCAGGAGGCTCGAATATAGTTGTTGCTAAATCTTTCAACAAGATCAATGTAACAGAAAACTTCCTTGAAATTCATTTTTCATGGGCTTGAAATGGAACCTGTTGTATTGCAATCCAAGAAGCCTATGGGTCATTGGTATCAGCTATAAGAGTTACTCCTTGTAATAATGATAAAATATACTACATTTTATGAATTTAAAAAGTTATGAACAGAACGGTTTTCTACCATGGATGAGCATAGTACCCAAGTTGAAGATGGTTGCACTAAAGTGATTTTTCTATTAACTATCATAAATTATTTTTCTATTATCAAACTGTAAATGTGTTGTTAGTTTTGGCTTGCTTTGTCACTTATGCTTAAAAAATTGTGTAGAGTTCATTCCCACAAAGAAGAGTAAGGAAAGTAAGACAGGAATAGTGATTGGAAACACTATTGGGATTGCTTCCATATTGATATGCATGATTTTGGTTTTTCTCCTTTGGAGGAGAAGACTTCCAAAGCACTCAAATCAAACTGTAAATGCATTGTTAGTTTTAGCTTGCTTTTGTCACTTACGATTTTAAAATTGTGTAGAGTTCATTCCCGTAAAGAAGAGTAAGACAACGAAGACAGGTATAGTGATTGGAATCACTATTGGGATTGCTTCCATATTGATATGCATGATTTTGGTTTTTCTCCTTTGGAGGAGAAGACTTCCAAAGCACTCAAATTGGACAATGTAGACAATTAAGATCCAAGCGTCTTCCTGGCTAAGCTATGTTTGAATGATACATCTTCACAACAAAGATCTTACCATATACATTAAAAATGAAATAAGACTATCAACTTCTTTTTTTAACCGAATGTTCTACTAAATCATGGATCATATCAATATGGTTTAATATCTGGATGGTTGATAACATCACCTTGTCAGAAATGTCGATAAAAAAATGGATGCAGTGAACTTTTCAAACATACTGGCTCGCATGGAAAATGTGATACAAAACTATGGTCCTAATTGTTGGTTTTTTTTTCTCTAGTTGTGCAGTCTCTGCGATGAGCGTAAATTTTAATGTTAGAAGATCCATATCAACTTCAAACTGTAACCAATAAAATGGTTGTCCTGCAAATATTTTCATGTAGGTGCTGGAAAATATTTATATACGTCCATTATAGACGATTTATAAACTCAGCATCCATTATAGAATATTTTCATATCAAATTAGAGAAAATGTTAAAGAAAAAAGAGGGAAATATAGAGAAGGGTTAATTAAAGTCTGAGTACCTCAATGACCCTCTTGGAAAAATGAAGGGCTACTGCAACCGTCAAGGGACGCTGCCAAATTCCAGCCTGTGTGTATAGTTTTGAAGTAATTTATTTAGGCGACCGACAGTGGCTAAGGTACAGTGGCGAACTCTCCGACTAGATGCAGAAGATTGAGGCGGCACGAACTCTCTGATTGGATGCCTCACAAAACATAGACCTCACAACACAAAACAAAAACCTCACAACAATACTTGGATGGAGCACGAATTACTGCGGAGATTCAAATTAAAAAAAAAAAAAAAAAAAAAAGACCAGGTGCGGGCTGGCGTTGGGGATGGTGGTTGGATGGCGAAGCGGAGGGGAGAGGAATAGGGGGAATAGGGGGCCCACCGAGAGGAACGAAAGTCTAAGGCTGGCGGAGGCTGGGCGTCGAACGGGAGGTCATCGAAAGTGTCTGATCACCGGTATTCGTCGTCGGAGAGGGCTCCATTTCGTAGAATGGAAGACACTCCCCTTAATATTATTTAATCTTACACATTTAAATATTTTATTTATCACTCATATTGATTTTTTTATTGTTATAAAAATATATATATTATACATTAATTTGTATTAAAAATTGAATGAATTACACATCTCACTCTTATAAAAAGCAATTTATTTTTTACTTTCAATTATTTATTTTATTTAGGCATTGAAATATTTTATAATGTTAACATTAAAATTATAATTATATATGTGTCTAAGAGAGAAATTGATATTGAAATAAATTAGTTAATATGGACATTGAAATAGTTTATTTAAATTCTTTATTCAAATATTTTTTGAAAGTACCACATTGGAGAGTGAAATATAATATTTTTTTTACTTCTAATTACTTTATGTCTAAAGTTGGTATAGGTTATTTCATATGAATATTGAAATATTTTACCTAAATGCTTTTACTACAATTCCTTAAGAATGGGTTGTAATTTCAACTAAGCTAATATTAATGTTTTTTAGTACTTTTAATTAAAACTTGCCAATCATATATATTTATTTTTGTTTCTTATTATAGTTGACATTGTTTTTTTAATTCAGAGAATATTAAATTTTTATTTTAAAAATAAAATGACACATTGCCCTTATTGGATTGTAGAATGCACCTCTTTGCCCAAAACACCATCAAAATTGATAAACAAAGCAAAATAAATTTTAAATTTGATTTTGACTTAACTCTACTATACAAACTCAGTGGTAACTACTCTACCAACTTTTCGCATCAAAAATCTTTGTGACATTTAACATCGAGGTATTGTAATTTCCATTTCTTTGTTAAGTATTAACAATTTATAGTATTATAAACATCAAACAATTTATTAATTAAAAAAAAATCAAATATTTACTTTCAAATATTAATAAAAAAAATATGTATGCACATTAATCATTTTTTAACACTTTTTGACTAATCGTGACTTAATCATTCTGTAATAACCATTTTTTATTATTATATCATTTCTGAAAAATCCAAATTCAATCCTGGTGTAATAAACATTATCGTGAGGGGCGGTAGGAGTGGGAGGGGTACTATGTTGCTTTGACAAACAAGCCGAGATAAAATATGCGTAGGGATTAAGAGTGGCCACCAATAATAAAGCAGAGTTATTTGCCTTGTGGAAAGGATTGGACCTTACTCTAACTCTTGAAATAAAGAAAATAAATGTTGTGGGGGACTTCTTGATGGCTATAAGAATGCCCACATCATCAAACGTCTAATATGGTGCTAACATGCCCTCTATTGTTAAAATAATAGCTTGTCATTTGGAAAAAATTGAAGAGCACTCGTTCTTCCATGTTCTTTGCCACATAAATTGGGTCGCCAATGAGATGGTGAATCGTGGAGTGCTTCTGGGTGCTGGTAAATATGAGGTTGATTGGAGAGATATGGGCCATCTTCTCATACCTTAACATAATGTTGGTCGGGGAAGCAATAAATATCTCGATTGTTGTTGTTGATGGAGGGACGATGCGGGGAAGCATATTCGGTAGGAGGAACAGGTGGGGAAAGGACAAAGTGCTCTCAACGCTTGACATCTTCTCATAATCCCAAAGTAACAAGTTGCAAGGCATAAGATGGGTACTAACTCAACTCATGGAAGTCGTAGAGAAATTGTCATATCAGAGAATTAGAAGGGCTGCATATTGCACCAGAGAATTAATGGTGAGGGGATGGGGAAAGGATTTGTCTCGTTAGTCAGCGAATTAGCTATAGGGATGGTGAATTCGCTATAAGGATGGTTTGGTAGAACCCTTGGACATAATGCCTATTTAATGGCCCTGAAGATTGAGGATCTCCACGCGATTATGGCACGAGCATATGATAATTGCACGCAAGAGGAAATTCGTCTATTTAAGGACTCACAACCCTTTGTCGAGTCACTTGCTATTAAAAGTTTGGAGCGCCAATTTGATAAGTGTGTGGTTTGGAGGGACACTGGCATGGATACAGTGAAGGTCAAAATAGGAAATCCCCTAAGGAGGATTTGGCTCGCTAGAAGTGGGCCGGTGAATTTATGTTTAAATTAATAATGGGAAGGTTCGACCTTAACAGTGGTCGGGTGGAGATGTTGGAGAAAGACCATGTTTCCAACGCCGGGCGTATTAATGACAAGTTTGAGAGTGTCGAGGTGTCTCTGGAGCGAAAGATAGTGGAGATGGAGATTAACCTGCTCACTTCCAACTCGGATTCGATTAATGACAGTATATTCGTTGAGGTGAAAGAGATTATAGTGGGGTTATGAGAGGAGGTCGTGGCATAGTTGCAAAATGAGGGAGGAGAAGGTGCTTCAGGAGCAAGTCCGAGCAACCGAGGCAAAGCAGTCAACAAGGATGCAAGAAAGTCCAACCATGGTTAATGTTTTTTATGTATTGTCATTATGTGTTGATATTGTGTCTGTTCTTTCGAGTTTATAGTAGATATCAATGTTTTGTTATAGTTCATATGGGTCATAGGGTGAAGAAAATAATTTTATGGTTGTACTAGGATATGGAAACAACTGCACAGACTGAAAAAAGTTTTGATGTGACGATGTAAAAACAATTTTGGCCGTGTAATTCAGATTTTGAATATGAAATATTTGTTTTCTTTAAAAATAATAAAAATAAAAATAAGCATTACCATAGATATGGATATATTGCATGATTCTATTCTAAAATAGATTTAAGTTAGATAAAGGTATAATAACATTATTATGTATGTATTACATTTTTATTTATATATAGATTTAAGTTTGGGTAGCGTTAATTTTAATTTTTTCTGGCTTTTATTGATTTTTCAATACTAAAACTATTTTATCAAAAACCATGCCATATTCCTATGTTTTGAAATACTACAAACTTTGTGAAAAAATATGAAAGCAAGAGCTTCCTTCCTAAGAGATAATTTAACAAAATTTATCACTATTACACCATATAACTCATAATTATGCATTATGCATTCATTTAATCACTAACTTTTTCTTTCTCTAAACTGAAGCTTTCCGCTTTCATATATATAAATAAAAGGAGAACATTAATACTTAGTCAAAGTTGTTTGAAAACTATTTTTTTTAAATATAAACAAACAAAAAACATTTAAAAACAATTATTTGAAGAATTAACATTTAATAAAATGTGGAGCAAACCTGTGAGTTTGTATATAATAACTTACAGAATAGCCTTGAAAAAAAGGCTTAGCTTACAAATTAGACTTGAAAAAGGCCTCGGCAAACCACCTAATTTCCCTCAATTAAACCAAAATGGTTTATAAATTTGAAGGGACATACACAAGGTCGCCTTGATGGGACTTTGAAACAATAATAATAGTCCCACATGCAGCAAATCACATAAAGATGAGTAGAATGCACACCTCACAATTGTTACCAGAAGCAAATATTGATTGATATTGGCACGCAAAGCATATCAAATGAGTTCATATAAGATCTGTATTGTGACCCATAGAGAGGAGCACAAAGTGGATGACATCCAGGCCCTCTATTTACACAATTTCATATCTGGGTATGTTTAGACAACAAAACTGACAACATAATCGAATATTTGCATGGAAAGTATTAAAAACAAATTCTATGTTAGTATATATAAGTTGGGTACTTTCAGAAATTGACAAAAGCAAGTTATATAAAGCCAACCCCAGCATATAAGCCAACTCAAGCAAAGGCCTCAGTCTCAGATCATTCCTCCACAGTCCACAGAAGACCTTGGGCACATTGGTATATATATCCAACTTCGACTTTAGCACATATTCCATTGGAGCATATTTTCTACGCCATGATAAGTTATGCATTCACATTTAGCTGCTTGTTGCAGAAATTACTTGTGCATCCTCGAGCAGACTGTTAGTTCACAGTTCAACATCATTTTTCCTTCTTGGAAAATAACCCTCTCAAGTTAAACAGCCTCTTATTTGTAGCCTTTCCTCCCCTGGAATGACCTATGCATACAGGCACATTCAGAACTCTCACGCCAGTCGAATATGAGTTAGTCTTATCAGACATCTTCAAACCTTCCTTCTGTCTTCCTGGCCAAATAGACTCCTGTGACTTTACTGAATTCTTAGGATTAGCAGTGCATCTTTCAAGATTTTTGATCATGAATTTACCAGGTCCTACTCTTGCAGGACTTCCATTACATGCCCCTGCCCGACCTATGATTCTGACAGGACTCCCTCTCCCGTAAGTTCCTGATGGACTTCGCAGTCTCAAAGGTCTGCCTGGGCTGGCACATATCTTAGTTCTCACTGGAGTTGATCCCGGGAGTCCATCTGTAGAGGATTTGTTAGGTGACCTTTTCTCCTTTGCCACAACATGGCCATTCTTCTTCTTAATGCTTTTAGCAGTTGGCTGGTTAAGTGGGATAGCATCGCAGGTGGGTGGAAGCTTAGGAATCGTTTCTACACATTTCTGAGTTTCCTCTGTGGTGGATGTCATGGTAGGATTCGTACTTGGACAAGGGCAAGCCTCCTGCTGTGCTGGATCTCCACTGGGATCTACTAGTTCCATAGGATCTGTATGGAATGTTGATGAGGAGGAGGAAGAATTTCTTACAGATTTTGTAATGAAGTCCATATGAATTTTGGAACTAATAACACTCCGTACTTTTGATTTGGAATCGCTACCAGAGTTGCTCCGAGAACATGGTGCACTGGTTGCCTTGGGCTTGTAATTACTATCTCCAGCTGAGTTGCTTCTGGAAGAAGCCAAGGAACAAGATGCACTGGCAGCTTTTGCATCGCCTGCTGAACTACTCCTGGTAAAGGGCCATATGGACCTTGGTGACAAGGGCTGTTTCAAAGCAAAACCATGATTATTGCTTTCTTTCCTTTCCCCTTTCTTAATTTCCTGACACTCACTGTCCTTTGAGGTCACTACCTGTAGCTTCCCAAGTTTGAATATCTCTTTCCATCTATGACCCAATTTGGGTGATTTGGGATAAACGGGTATTGTGTTTGAACTAGAGTCTGCAACGGATTGCACATCCTGCAGGCTCACATCGTGGCCAACACTAGTGCTTTGAGTTTCAGCTTCCACTTCAGGTTCTAGCTCAGCAGAAACTGCATGTGTGGTGTTTTCCAAATCTTCAGGAGTGGAGTTGTCCATCTCTTGCAATGGAGTTTGTGGAGGAATATGCAGTGGAAGAAGCTTCCCATCAAGAAACAGCTCATCGGCTGAGATCATTCCCTGGTCAAGAAAGGCTGGATCGGTGGCATTCTGCACCATGCAGAACTCAAAATCTGTTGAGTAATTATCTATGATTTCTTCCCTTTTTCGCTTCTCTGGAGAAGCTCTGTCACCTGGAATGTCATGGCAGAAGGAAATTCTGGGGCTCTGCCAACCTAGCCTTGAAGGCGTAAATGTGGGGTCACTGTATTCCATGGCAACATTTGTCATTTCTATTGCTGAACAATCTCCAGATTAGGTTTGTGAGACTAGGTTATCATGAAATATATCTGCCCAAACTGATACAAGAACATATCCTTGTTAACCTTGTATTCCGATGCTTGCTGAGGAAGAGAATTAATAGCATATACAAGATCGTGTCCTACAAAGAATCCTGCATAATGGTAAAAAATATCATAAATATATTGTATAAGAACATGTCCCTATTTTTGCTTGCCATATTCATAAAATGCTAGAAACAAATTTAGTTCATGTCACAGAAACATCAAAAGAGCAACACAGAATAAAAGGGCAACTAGGAAACTGGCAGCTTGTAACACTCTATATATTCTATGGCTGGAGAATGAGATGTTAAACCAGGTTATGCTCCTTTTCCCTGACACATGAACATCACAAGTTTATCAAGCTTCGAAACAGAAGGTGAAGTTGTGATATGCCCCTTGCAGGATCTGGTTGAATCCTTCTGAATTGTGCTGAATCCTTTTTGATGGCACGGCCTAAAAGTTGAGCTAGGCAATGACTCCACAGAGAATTCCAAAGCAGTAAAATTTGAATACTGAATGAGGGAATAACGGCCTGAAACTTATATGTATGGGAAAATTAGGCTCAGAATTTGAAATGTTTAGAGACCTGCGGCTTCTATTCAAAGATGAAAACATTAAGCTCTTGTATGCGAACCCAATGTACATGTTGCCCCCTTTTGGGGAAGAAATATAGTATATGGGTTCAAATTTAAAGGAATCAAGAGATCTGCAGAGGTATGGCTCTGGAACTTAGATCCTGCCAAGGTAATCAGCAGCCTGAACGCAGGAACTTTAAGTTATATCTACAGAGAAAGGTAATTGAATAATTAAATTACAGTTGCAGAGCTAAAGGTTGAATTTATATTTACTGGTCAATACTCAACAGCATCCGAAGGGTCCCGAAACAAAAGAGATTGCAAGAAAGAATAAATGATGTACAATTGAAGATCAAAGCTGGAAAAGAGAGAAAATTTGATCATAGGCTATAGCAGGCCTCGAGGTTAAAATTACTTAAGGATACGCTTTTGCCAACCTAAAAACATGCTCGTATGTTCTAAATACGCTATAATTTCAGCTAATAATCAGGACAAAATATACATAAAGGCCAAAATAGAGGATAGTTAGATCCAAATGCTGAAATATATTGTGAAGATAAATGTCTTTTAACAGAGAATCAAGTTTACTAAATAGGAGTAGATAAACTGCTTAGAAGCTTTTAAGCACAGAAAGGAATATCTACCTAAAACCAAATGGGCAACAAATGCATTTGGAGTTGAAGAACGCACATTACAGCGATGACAGAAGCAGCAGATACAAAATAATTAATAACAGCAATGTGGCAACCAGTGTCAACATATAAAACTGCAAGCTCAGAAGGATTATTGGATCAGAGCAAAGAACCGTTATGGAATAGAATGATGTTTACATTATATGATAGACAGATAGACAACAAAAGATGATAATCCAACATCTGCAAGCAGCCGGTGCAGATCTCCCAAACCATGGTAAGAATGTGGTTGCGCAATAAGCAAGGAGCTATATTTGAGCCCTCAGCTTCACCAACTATAAGCATGGAGCAACAACTCAGCCTCAGCTTTGCCAACTCAAAAAAGGCTAAAAAAAAGGCATAGCATGAAATAGGCCTTGAATAGAATACAACCTCAACACAGAAAATTGCAGGGAAACTCCAACACAGAAGTTGCAGAGCTTTTAACTGGTTTTAACACCGAAAAATGAGGATAGAAAACAGGACAAGGGATACCTTCATAAAATACTGAATTGAAACCTCCACTATATGCAATAAAAGAGGTAACCCAGCTACCGGAGATGCAAAAGCTCTGGTAAAGCGACAGAGAAAAAATGAAGGAATTTATTGTGATGTCTTCTGGAAACCAAAAGGAGTCCAGAAGTCAGGGAAACACATCAATCAAATCCAAGGAAGTACACAAAAGCTAAAAAACTTTCATCTATAATCCCCAAATAAGCCTTTCTACAGACATGAAAACCTGCATAAAAGCATACACAGTACAACTTATCTAAATTTCGAAATGCAAGAACAAGCATCTGAAAATTAGCAATTGGGGGAATCCCATAACAAAACACAAAAGAGGGTTTTCTAAGTGCAGAAACCTAGCATATTCCTACACTGCAAATCAGCAGAAATCAAGCGACAACACTTCAGACCCAGACGAAAAGCTGTAGCTGAAACTTCAAATCTCACTGAAACCATAAAGCCAGACTGAAAAAATAACAGTACCTGCAAATTTCTCGAACAACACAACAACAATGGCAATGGCAGTGGTGATGCCTTCAGCTTTTGGTAACAAAAACGAAAGCCTTGGTTCATTCGATTACTCTCCTCGGACCGTTCTTATTAACAGAAAATGTAATGCCTATTGCTCTGAAACACCGTTACTTGACGTGAAATTCATCCGTCACGAGCGGCTCTCATCGGACGAACGAGATGGACACCCTGTTCCCCGGACAAGGTACGACTACCGTCCGATCTCAAATTTCCCGTCAATAGACAATCGCTTGTAGCGTTACACTTTAACCTAAGTAGCCGCTAAACGTCCTCATCATTTAATCATGTGAGCGGCAAGTCGGTGCTACCCGAAGCATTTATTGTTACCAATTGGTAATTAGCTTTTATTTTTTATTTCTTTTTTAATAACACAAATAACTAATCTTCAGCCCCTCTCGTCTTGCCACGTGTAAATCCGTATGTTGTCGGAAGATAATGATGCCCATGCGGATTCCGCTGTCGCTGCTTCTTCCTCTCCTGTCAGAATCATGATGGTGATGCATGCATGCATGCCTCATGGGGATGTAAGTCAATGGCATGCATGATGGAATTCTAAGTCAATGAGATGCATCATGCCTTCTGTGAATAAATGGATGTACATCCATATGGCCATGGTTGACTTGAATCTTTATAAATCATTAAAAGTAACATTAAAAATAAAACTTAAGGATATTTATAAATTTTTACTCAGAATAACATTGAAAAATAGAAAGTTATTGCTGTTTATCATTTTTTCTAATTTAAGAAAATAAGTTAAAATTTCAAAATCCAGGAGTAGAATTCTTTAAAGGTGACACGGTTTTCTTTCATTACTATAATAGACAAATCACCATTAATAAGTAATAATAGACAACGATGAGTTATAATAAGTTTTATTATCTTTAAAATACAATAAAATCACATCATAAAGATGTGGAAATGGGATAATTCAACTTAAACTTTTATTAAATTTTTTAATATTTGTTTGAATTAAATTTATATAATTAAATATTAAAAAATAAAAATAAAAATAATTAATCATAAATTTGAATTATAGAATGATGAGGGTGCTCTATTTTGTAAATACTAAGGTTTATTCAGCATAGTGTTTATACTTGATTCCTTGATAGAAGGCTCTACTCTCTCTTTTAGTCAGATCATTTTAGGAATTTATAATATGCTTAGATCTATTGGTATTCTCTGCTAATTTTCTCATCTTTGATATTATTTTCATAAAGCAATTGGATGAAGAGAGGTTTTTGGTTTCATAACAAACCCTTTATTGGGTGCATCCTCGCAAGCTAAAATCTAGGGCATTGATTACCATAAGCAGTGCAAGATCCAAAATACATAGTTAAATATAGCAAGATCAATGAATACATCTAATTTATTCGGGATTAGTCTCTGATCTGCACATTTATTGGATTTTGGCCTTATGTAAAGGCTTTCATTGGGTGGATATGAAATAAATGGAACCCCTAGGGTCAAATAGAATTGGAGTTAAGGGCCAAGGGTTCTTTTTATAGTTATTTTCTCAAGCGTGGAGGATAGATCAAGGGTTTTTGAAGGAGGGTTATATTTTTTCAACAATGTGGGGCTCTTCATGCGATTCTAGAATAATCTCGAGAATCAGGATTTCCATTCAGCCTCGTTTTGGGTGCATTTCTTTTCTCTTCACAAGGAATATTGTGAGGAGGAAACCCTTGAAGGAATCAACAAATTTGTCAAAGTATCAAAGGCTACCAAGAGAGGGAGGTACACTTCATATGCATAGATATGTGTTTACATGAATATCACCCAACCTCTTCCATCCTCCATAGATATTTATTATCATAATAGCATTTGGGAGCAATGTCTATATTATTGAATAATTCCCCCTCAGATGTAGACTATATGATGAATACTAAGGAATTTTTTGAAGAAAACCCTCATCAGAAAGAGCCAGTTGATTCAGGAAAAGTACCACAAAGAGGAAGATATTTGAGTTCCCAAGGTACCTCAAATCCTGACCAAATCCTTAGATTTGAAAATATGTTTGATTCCCTCTCCTCTTTGAAGGAGTCTCTAAAGCAATTCAACTTTCAATCTAACACACAATCAACAAAAATTAAATCCCACAACCCTACAGAGGTCGTGTAAAAGTCTCTTGAAGAGCACCAACAAAAACCATTACCACGGGAAATGAATAGCTCCCCTTCAGAAGAAGTTGAAGCAAAAGCCCTATCAGAAGATATGGATCTAGATGGCCCACAACTATTTCCCTTGTGGAAGAATGGTATGGAAAAGATGTGAAGGACACGCCAACTCATGAGGCTAGGATTTTGTATAAGGCTTATCTTTGAAGCAACCAATTGGGCTCGAGTTTCTCACAGTCCAATCTTAGGGTTCAAATGATGGATTTCAAGGTGGTCTCTAGCAAAGAAGCCAAAAAATGAGGCCTTAAGAGCAAGGCATGGATCCAAGAAGACGGCGAAGAATTAGTCAACTTGGGGAAAGTCATGCAAATGCCAGAGGCATTTCCCCCCTTGAAATCTTAAATCCTAAAGGAGTTTTCTATGTTGTTATGATTATTGTAGTCTTTTTATGATTCCTTGTTTGGTAGACAGCTTGTTAATCTCTAATTATCTCCTAAATTTTAGACATTTTCAAAAGTCAAACTATATACTTTTTCTTATTAATAAAAAAATCTGTTTACCTAAAAAAAATTCATAAATTTAAATTTAAATATTATAAATATATTTTATAGTTTAATATTAAAAAATATTGCTTTTAAAAATATCTATTTTTTATATCAATGTTTCAAGTCCATCGTAAAAAGAAGAGGGTGATTAAAAAAATAACAATATAACACTCTTAATTTTCCATAATTTGAATTCCATAAGAAATTTTAAGTAGATGTTTGTACAAAGTGAAGACTCGTGAGAGATTTTAACTGTCCTTCTTAATGGTTAAGAGCATGTGTTTCCTCCTAAGAGGTTACAGGTTCAAAACCAGAGGGGGTAGAGTATGTATGGCTTTGTAGACTTAGCAGTGAAATCGTTACATGAAAGTGGGTCCCTTGTCCCATGAACAAGAGAGTCTCATACACCAATTTGGTGTCTAGCTTAGCCCTGGCCTTAAAATTGGATAATAATAATAATAATAAGAATAATATACAAGATGATCATATAAAGAATTCCAAGACCTTTATGGCTAAGCACCTTTAAGCCATGGTTATGTTTGGGATACTAACATTTTAAAAAAGTTATAGTTTTCAAACATAACTCATGGCATGGAAATTTTATCATTATAAAGAAGTTAAATAATATTTATAATTTAGTATTTTTACATAATTCAAATTTTAACTTTTGTAAAATAATTAAATAAATTTTATAATTTATGATTTTTTTAATAAAAAAATCAACATTTTATATAAAATATATACTTTTATCAATTTAAATAAAATATTGTTTTTTTTCCAAAAAAATATACTCAAGCTAAATAATTTAATATTAAACATAAATCCAATTAATTAAAAAATATTATTAATAAAAAGGGTTTAAAACTTCCTTGGTTAAATATGGATCCATTACCAAATATGCTTATCTAAAATCATGTTGAATGATTTATGGGTCCCTATCCATGGTTTTATAATTATCATTTAAATTTGGCACATAGATAATTGCATATCCTCTATTGTGTTTGTACCTAGAGAAACGCTTTTAATAATATCTTGACATGTGATAATTACATCTCACCTTCGATCCGCTTTGTATTTAAAGTTCTAGGGCCCAAGCGAAAAAGGAAACCCAAAGTTCCCACTGAAAGTGAGGGTGTTTCATCTAAAAGCGCTAAAAGCGAAGTGTAGAGGTTGGTGGGGTATGTGGGCTTCTTCTTCTGATAGATTGGTGGGGACGATGTGCATGATACTTTGGGCAAAAGTTTAAATCTAGATGGAATAGGGCCCTTTCACTCGATAACTCAATTCATATTTGTCCATTTCTATGATAATGGGAACTTGTGTAGTGGGATTGTCTTTGATGTAATGGATGAGTTATATGAAAATAGAAGTTTTTTTAAATTGGAGTATCACTGTTAGAATATTTTCTAGATGTGATTTTGTCATATTATGAGTTTATGGAGTATTATTGTTAGAATATTTTCTCGATGTAACTTTGTCACTTTGTCCTATCATGGGAAATAAGGTGAGTTTATTATGATAGCAGGAAAGGGAAATAGGAAATTATGGTTTGGTTTCATTATTATTTTTAGAAGATTCTTTTATCCATCACTATGAAGAAATATTATTTTGATTGAGTTTTGGATGAAGATACTTGTAGTTATTTAGAGGTGTTATATGGTTAGTTTGGTTGAATGTGAGAAGGGATGTTTTGGTTCGTAATGGAGGGTAGTTCAAAAGTTTAAATGTTGTTGAAGATTGATAGATTGGAAAACATAGATTGTAAGTAGGAAGAATAGTGAGACAAGAGAGAAGAGGTGGTGCAAGACATGATAGACCTTACTTCTATAAGTGATAGAGAGGAATGAGAATGAAGATAAAAGTTATGAAGTTACAATTGGAATTGATGGCAATTATGGAAACTATTGAATGTTTTCACTAACATTATGTAAAATTAGTGAAAGAGAAGTATGAGAAAATTGGAAATTGAGTTAGAAAGAAATAAAAACATTCACAATTGAGAAGATGACACTTAAATTCATGAGTTAAATATCATATATAAGGGTATCAAGTAGCACAAGACAAAATATATGAAGATGATAAAGGTATACTAGATTAATATAGCTTTTATTATTAGGTTAGTGGAGGAAAAACGAATGCATTTAGGCTACTCTAAGAAAACTAAAGAGGATGGATAGAAAGTATGGAGCATTCATTAAAGCAATATAGGGTTTGCAAACAACAATGAGGACAATGAAAATAATAAGGAGAAAAAATGTTATATGTAAGGAAGAGGAGGAAGGTATGAAAAATATCGCAATTGAGGAAGTTGATAGAGTCAACTAAAAAGGGAATATCACCCCATTGCTTCAATCTCTAATTTTACCAATTAGTCCAAGTTTGTTATTTTAGATTAAAATATTGGATGATATTATTTATTTTTGTTATACTACTAGTTTTATTAAAGCCCTTAACTAGTTATATGTTGTTTATATATAAATTTGTTACTCTTTCTTGATTTCTAAATATTATATCTAATGTCCATATGTCTATAAAGTGCTAATAAACTTATAAGTAATTTAATTATTTTTTTTTGAACTGTGAGAAAACCTATCATGACTTAGTTGTCAAACTAATAGTGAGGACAACCAACACTGGCTACTATCCGCCAATGCAAGATGACTCATCATTGTTATTTAAGGAAAACCATGCCACTTGGAATTACCCGTTGGTGGTTTAGAAGGGGTAGGCTTTCACTCCTACTTGATGCATTTGGGCCTTGGGCCTGGGTCTTGGGCTATGAACATGTTTCCTTAACCAAAGAAGACAAACTCTTAGTCAAGCAGAAACAATTTTAATTTTAAGACATAATTAAGAAGTAACTTAATTATTTGTTAGAATTATTATAAATTATTTTCCCTACAATATATAATTTGAACTACTTATAATTCATATAGTATGTTATTAATACATAGTTTCACTAATCTTTTAAAAATATAGATCAATAATGGTAAAAATCAATATTTTAATTAGAATACTATTTTTTTTGTAAGCTTAGTAGGACCTTTCATTCATTCATAAAAAAACAGGTTACATCTATAATAGACATTTTGTGATCTCAACTTGCCCATCAAGAAACCAGGTTGGTTGGCCATCGTAATGTGTTATATGCCATCCAAAATCTGAAGTTCTTAAGTCTATCAAACTTAGCCTTATAGACCTGAATGTCTAAAACCCAGTTCACTCTTAACCTACTAACACCAGTACTGCTTAACGACATATACAACATCAAAATTTAACAACCACAACAAAAATAGAAGCATCTAAAGCTAGTCCTCCAAGGACTCCACTTGAGCTGGGTCCTTTGCATTGGACCCTAGAATCTTTGATTGAGGCGGGCACTTGATGTGCCGTTCAATGCGAGCCAACTACTCATTTTGTTGTTGAATTTGAAATTGGACAAGTTGAAATTCCTTTTGGATTTCCTAAAATCTTGGATCAGTTTTAATGAAACCTGTTGTGTTCATAATTTCCCTGGGCACTATGTTCTTCATCATCCAGTAGAGATGAATTGTTTGTTTATACTATGTAAGCCTGTTGCGGGTATTGCTGGGATCCAAAACCAACAACCTCCATTCTTCCTCCTGTATCTCCTGCTCAGCACGTTGGTTGAGGTCTACCTCCCAACCTACAATCATACATCGCACCTGGGCAGGGGTGCCTATAACATAAGCTTGAGCTGCAACACTGATATGTTGAGACTGTGATTTCCAACTAGTCTGCCTTGATAGTTGCGAGGAGGAAGCTCCTCTTCCCTCCCGAGGTGCAACATTTCATCAACGCTTGTGCCTCCCCTGTATCAATTTCTTTTTTCCCCGTGGATGGTCGAGCCATGTTCGCCAACCCCCATTGAACAACATAACAATCATTGAGCCAAACCGCTAGTTGACCAGAAGCCCAAGACTCGCAATTAAAATACTAAATTAAAAACCAAACATGTTATAATTTTTAATTTATCAAAAATCATTTTTGGTTTCCAATATATATATATATATATATAATCCGATGGTCTAGAGCAAATGATGACAAGGTATTTTGTTAAGGTACTTAGTGGGTAAAAATATAATCATGTTAAAGGCTAGTGTATCGAGGTCCAAATAATTTTGATAACTTAAATATATCTAAGTTGTAATCCACTGATCATCCAAAATATCTCCAAAATATCTCGAAACTTGCATAAATTAACTATATATATTTTTTGAATTTAAATATATTATATAGTGATAAATTTTAATGTATAAAAAATATTGAAATTGTAAGAGCCACTTTTAACTTCAAAATATGCTATTACATAAATACAATTAAATACATTTATTTTTTGAAGATTAAAATATATGATGCAGCTATAAAGTTTGCCATCTTTGAATTCAAATTTAAAAGAAAAGAGAATATAATAATATCAAAAAAATATTGAATTTGCAGAAATCACTTTTAACTTCAAAATATGCTACATAGTTATATCCCAACATGTCGAAATCATTTCAGCTTCAAAATATGCGCAACAATTACATCGAAACTTGACAAATTATTTTTTAATATTAGCATCGTAACACATTCATTCTGCTTGCACGCAACTATATCCAAACATATACAAATCAATTTCAGCTTCAAAAGGTGTGCAATATTTAATTATGTCAAAATCACTTTTAAACATTAGCATTCCAATATATTCTTTCAACTTATATATTTTACAATTAAAAATAATATAATTATAAAAATATTAAAATTTAATATATATTCATTCTAACTTATATATATATATATAACAAAATTGCAATTTTAATTCTATATATTATTTTAATTTTGTTTTTGTGTTTAGAGGAATCGGCAAAGTATCGTACTCGTGTAACACGGGGAATTCTTAGGGGAGAACATAAGGTCCGCGTACACATGTTTCTTGGGTTATCGCCCGAGATCAGGGTTTGAACTTGTTACCTGTTTAACAACACGAACGCCTTAACAAAACGTCCACTAACCACTAAGCCAAGCTCCATGAACTTATTTTCACCTATTTTATAAATGATACTTGATACAATTTTTAATTTAATAAAAATATAAATCACATCACGAAAACAACAAATTATCCTAAATCTTTTAAGATAAACTTAAAGAACTTAATCCATCAAATTTATATAAAAATTAAAAAACTTGAGTATCAAAATTAATGAACATATTTTATAAATGATACTTATGCAATTTTTATTTATTTTTAATTTAATAAAAATATAAATTACATCACAAAAACAACAATTATCCTAAATCTTTTAGGATAAACTTAAAGAACTTAATCCATCAAGTTTATATAAGATTTAGGATAAACTTAAAGAACTTAATCCATCAAGTTTATATAAAAATTAAAAACCTTGAGTATCAAAATTAATGAACATATTTAATAAAACTTAAAATAGAGTGTTAGAAATTAATCCATCGAGTTTATATAATAATTAAAACCCTTAATCATCAAAATTAGTGAACATAAATAAAATACAGAAAGTGAAGTTGTAGCACTAAAAAGTGGTTGGTAGCATATGGCCATGTTCTACCCATGTATGCAATCTATGACATGTGCTCTCATAATTAAAAATGATATTTATTGAGATTGAGAGGTCGTTGTTTGTCTCCATCATGAAAGGGACTAGGATGCTTGTATATTTGTCCTGTCTTGTATCCACTGAATCATATGGATTCTTTGCATGTGATCAAACCTTTATACTTCAAGTTGTCATACAAAATAATAACCATCACTGCTACTTGCTTGGGAGGCCATGTGGATTAAATGATGGGATGGTATTTTTAATAAATAGTGATTTCTTCTAGTAAGATCCAAAGATACTCCAAGGTTTGAAGAATAAAATGATTTGAATGTATATGGGCTCCATTTTAATTATAGACTTCTCATCATTATATTGATAATATAAAATCTTTTCGTATAATACAATGAAAGTTTTGTAATCTTTATGGTTTTTAATACATTTTTCATTTCACAAGAATGTCTTGTAATTAAATTAAATACCTTGAACACCCCCACTCTACCGTTGGATCAATTATTGGTACTAAATTATTTATAGAGACATGGGCACTTCCGGAGGATGAACACTCATAATAAAGTTAACGAGGAAGAATTATATGAGAACAAATATTATAATAAGTTCCAAATACTATGAATCTTCCCTCTCCATGGAGGGGACGTGGCACGATGCTGACATCGAGATTCTTAAAGTGAGCACGATACAATGATATTATATAGAAAATATTAAATAATTAATTATATATATGTGTGTCAACTTAATTTATTTATAGTTTATGAAGTATGTTTGAGAGGTTGGTAGGTTAGGGATTACATGTTTTTTTTTAATTAAAATTTAAATATGTTTTTTAAATTAAAATTTGAATATTTTTATTAGATAAGAATTTATTCTCATGAGTTTCAGAGTGAGATTGGGTGGTGGTTTATTCTCAAGATCTCTTGGAACGATAAAATCTATCAGATTTGCGATTCTAAGCAGGTGGAAGATGAAAAACACTTCTTTTTAGACTGCCCCACTCTTACTCACATTCGCTCTTAATTCCCTACTATCTGCCACACTTCCAATCTTCTTGACCTATTAAGCCAACCCACCTATAGCAATCTTGGAGCACTCATTTCCCGTCTCTTCCACCATAGAAACAAGATTTTGAAGAATCAAACTTATATTCTTTCTCCTCACTTAAGGTCCGATAGACCGCATTGGTCTTAGTGGACGGTAACCATCATAGTCATCATCATTATTATTGATAATTTTAAATACTTTTATTTTAATTTTAGATTCATTAAGTTTTGAGAGGAAATTAGTTTTTCATGATGTAATTTTTATTTATAGAGGAATCAATTTTTTCAAAATGTAAACACCTTTTTGAATGCAAAATTTGAAAAGAGGACATAAAGTTAAGATGGATCTATATTGGTTCTTAATAATATTATTTATATTTATATACATATTCTTATTTTTGTTTTAATAATATATATATGCACTCCTCATTGTCTTTGAACTTTTTACTTTAATTTATATGGTAAAATGTATTTTAATTTATAGATATTATCTATATTTCACATCTCTAAAATACTCTTATTTTTAATTATTTATATATTAATTAAAATTATTAAGTTTTTATTTGTTTATTAATTATGTGTGTTGAAATATCATAGTTATGAATATGATTCATTATTATTTAAATTTATTTTAATGTGGTATGTATATTATGATTCTTCTATAGGAAAAATTATTTATAATTTTATTAATATAAACAAAATTATAATATAACAAAATGAACTATATTAATTTATTATTTATTACTTTTTTAATTGAGTTGACAATATGTTTTTTTTTTTTTTTTTTTAAGGAAAGAAAGTGTAACTTCATTTAACTAGAAAAATAGGGACAAAATTACATTTTGCAAATGTTTGAGGGCATTATAGTCATATAAGCCAAAAAGTCTACCAACAAAGAAGAGCTCATCCCAAATGAACATTCCTCAGAAAACGAGAGAACCATAAACCATCTATAAAATAATTGGGCACAAACCCCAGATATAGCCCTAATAAATCCCCAAAAAACCATAGAGAAATCAAACCTTAAGACAAGGTTTGATGAAAAATCGAAAAGGCCAAGCATGGCCACCAAACCCAAAAAGTGCAATAGAGAAAACTTGAAATTCTAGAAAAAGAAACCAGGGCACAAGTCAAATGAAACAAACTTATAAAAAGTCAAGAGGTATGCAAGGGTCATAACCCAAAGAGGAAACGAACAAAAGAATCTGGCCAAGAAGTGATGGGAACCACAAAGCATCCCACCGAGGAAACCCACAGGTAGTGAACGACTAAAGACATACACACTTGCAAGAAAACCCACAGGGATAGAAGCAAAAACATCGGGCAGATAAATGTTTCAACACGATGGTCACAACACATGTAAACCTAGCCAGATGGCATGAAAATTGCCACATCCCGCACTAGTAACGCTCCACTACAAGAGAAAAATAAAGAGGCCCAAAACCAGGGGTAAAACGACAAAGATGTCGCACCCTATCCCCCTCAAATCCCATTGAATGCAGTAGCAAAAAGGGAGACACAAAACCAGGACTCGTACACCCGAGTCTCCTCAAATCCCTTCGCAAGAATAGTAGACATCAATAGCAAAAAACAACCAGGCCAGGCAACAACATGACGATGGCAAGCCAAAGCTCCATCGATGGCGTGCAAACAGAGCAAGGAGGAAAGAGGGCAAGGACAACAAGGATTATTTTCGTCGATAGTTGACATTATGTTTTATTTTATTATTATTATTATTTAATCTAACACTTCATATGGACCATTACAATATTTCCCTCATATTGTTATATAGTCTATCTCTCACAATACGATTAAATAGTTTTGACAAAATTAATATAAGTCTATCTTTATTTTAAATTTAATATATATATAGCTCAAAACACAATGAATGTTATTATATATGATTCTATAAACCTAGTATAGATCCATCTTAACTTCGGATCTTGCAAGTGTTTAAGGAGATCAAATCTCTGAGGATGCAAACTTCTTTTTGAGTGGAAAACTTGAGAAAAGATTTGCGCATAAAGAGATTTGGTTCCTCTCATTGCTTGGTAGATGCTTAGTTAAGATGGATCTATATTGATTCTTAATGATATTATTAATATTATACAAATTTGACATCTTTATATATAAACAAGTATTCTCATTTTTAATATTATTAAAACCTTGATTTAATCTCTATGGAATATCTAAGGATTATTTTTAATATTAGTAAGGATATAGGTTTAGATATATCTCAAAAGTAATTATAACCTTTTTATTTAAAAAAGTGTTATAAAATTCAATTAAGTTAAAATATTTATGAAATATTTTGATTGTGAAATGAGTTATGGTGGTTTTTGGGCATGTGGTATTAATAATTCATGGTATTGAAAGAAAGCCTATTAACAAGTCAACCATATCCATGATAAAGTGGAGGTGAATATCTATGGTTAAGAATAAGAATCTCGTTATATTATAAGTATTAATTTTTTATGTATTTATTAATTAAATCTAGATATGGTTACAACATCATTATTTTAATTTATATGGTAATATGGATCTTAATTTATAGCTATTATTAATATGTTGTATAATTTAATGTGATAGGTTTATTATGATTTTGTTTTATCTAAAAAATTATTAGTAATTTTATTAATAAAAACAAAATTAAAGTATAGCAAATTGAATTTTATTATTTTTATTACTTTTAACTTATTGTTATTAATTGAGCAGATATTTAAATATTTGCATTCATTAACTGACACTATAATAAAATCTCTTCCATATTAGATTCTATATTATTTTTAACTTTTTATTATTTTTTAATGAACTAGCATTTGTAAACATTTATACCACTACAACATCTCCTCATATTGGATTGTAAATCATCTTTTAACTTAATAACAATATTTATTAATTTAATTTATCATAATTTATAGAATTTGTTAATTTAATGTATTATAGTTTATGAAGTTTGTTTGTTAGGTAGGTTAATTAGTAAACTGAGGTGGGTTTTCTTCATCAAAATTTGAATATGTTTATTTACATTTTCATGTTAGTGAATATTTCGTATAGATAATGTTAAGTATAAACATGTCAAATGATTTTGAAAGAATTAGTATGAGTTTATTTTAATTTTAAGTTTATAAAGTATTAAAAAATATTTAAATATTTAAAAGATTCCCTTTAGTTTATAAATTAAAATAGCACATTTGAAAAACAATATTTAATTAGGCGTCTCAAGGGCAACAACAGATCAATGGATAGACCTAATAAAAGCACAATTAGAAATCAAGTTGCAGGAAGAAAAAGGCACAATCATTTAAAGTGCCAATTTAATTCAAGGATCTTCCGTAATAAAACTGGGCACTCATTCTATCACTATAGAAGAGAGGATTCACCTTAGTGGTGGACTTAGTTATAGGTTAACCATTTTCACTTGGTTCTGTCGTCATTTAGGAATTAATAATATTTTCCAAGGTTTTTACACTTATTAGTGTGGTGGGATTTAATCAACCACTCTAATGGCTCAAAAGAGGATTCCTTTAATTACTGACTTAGGTAGTATGGCTAATATGGTTAGTTAGGAATGTAAATATCTTTCAGAATAAAAATTACAACCCTGCATAGGTTTTCCACAAGCTCAAGGTGAGTGTAGGGAAGGATGTAGTGAAGTCCCATCAAAGGAATCCTCACCTATAATAAGGTTCAGTATCGCTCAAAGGAATTTTAATGGAGTTAGTAAATGAAATCTAGGTATATGTGGAGTAGGAAGATGGTTTTGAATATAAGATAAAAAGAAATAAATTTTCAAAATTAGTTTAGGAATAGCTACAAATAATTAAACTTAATTATGTAATAAGAACTCTAATTCATATGAAAAAGAGAAAGGTATATCTAAAATATAAATTTCTAAAGATTTAAAGACTATTATAAGATAAATGATTAGCAAACTTCTCATTCAAAACATATACCATTTCCATAGAGTTAAGAGGGATTAAGAAATTGACCAACTTTTTTAAAAGAATTAAATTTGCATAGATATTATATGAGAAGAGATTTGAGGCATATTAGCAAGAAGAAGGTTGTTGTAAAGCCTTCAATACATTATTAGCTAAATAAAGAGAAGTTTGTTCCTCTCGAGCAAAATTTTAATGTTTTAAGTTTTTTTTATCAGTTCAAAACCTTTGTATTACATGAAATATGAAATGATTACATTGCTTTGGCTAGTGACCCAAAATCCCTAAGAGTAAGCCTTAGATATGTAGAGGGTACAAGTACAAAGTACAATGAAAGATTGCATGAAAAAGATGTTAGTGGTTGAGGGCCATGGACTAGCTCTAGAACAAAAGATTACCAAAAGAGAAATAATGTGGTCTTCTTCATTGAGAGCCAACAAAAGAAAAAACAAGGGAAAGCACCTAGCCATGGTGACTTCAGTAGGACAAGAGTCTCTTCCTCAATAGGTGTTGGGTCGCAGTACTCGTCATCACCACACTGGGGATTCACGGTGGCATGGAGGTCATCTGTAGTTCGTTGATGCTTGAGAGGAGGTCCAGTTGTGGTGGTAAGATCCTTTGCTTGATGACCAAGCACAAGTGACCTGTCGACCCCTTGAGGATCTTACTGAGAGGGATTTTCAATATTAATTCTAGGCAACCCAAATTGAGAGGAGGAAGTCAGACTAATGTCGAGAGAGCTTGAAATTTCTCTGAGAGCCATTTTGAGGTTCCTTTGTAAGTGGTCCAAGTCCAAGATTTGTGCATCCATTACTAGCGAGCTTTCTTCTTTGTCTCTAAGAAGGCATCCCAGTACGTTCCTAAGAGCCCCATGCATTTTCTTCCATGAATCGAAGCTTGGTAGCTTCGAGGTTTGCAACTTAGTGTTAGTGTCTTTGAGGGATGCTTAGATCGAATTGCTTTGTGACCATGTTATACAAGGGCAGGTGAAGAGGCTTGTCTCTTCCATGCGCATCACGTCAAGGCCGACCTCGTTCCCAAACCATTGAACCAGAGTGAGATAGAAAAGGGGATGGCACTAAAGAGTGATCGACATGGGTGTAGATGACAAGGTCGTAGAGGACCCTTGAAGGGAGGATTGTGGTAGAAATGGATTGCGGTAAAGATCACTTGAAGGAAGGATTGCAACAAAGTGTAGTTGAAGGGAACATGAGCAAACAACTAAGGGTGATGGCTTGAGGACAACGACAGGCTTGACTCTGGAGTAGAGTAGATATTTTCCCACCTTGGAGGATTGAATGCTTAACAGAGGGCACCAGAGGTTGAGTTATAGCCAAGGGGGGAATGGATTGAGAGGCCACGTGGAGGGTGGCAGTTAATGCTATACGGAGCCAGGGTGGGCGCCATAATCGCTAGAGTAATGGTCTAGCAGGGTTGTTAAGACTCACCTCAAGCGAACACTATCAGATGCAAGGATTGAGGCTCATTAGAGGGGGAACTGTGGGAATTTGAGAGGGAAGTTAATGCAAATGTGTCACTCACATCCAAGGTTTAGTGTTCTAAGTTAGTCATGAACTTTTCAACCCTAATTTTAATCATGGTAAAAAAATGTATTTTCTTTTGCATCCAACCTATGATAATTTTTTAGAAATTGATAAGCAGAGTCTTTTTTTCCTTCTCTTTGGAAAAGGATGATATTTATGAAAAATCTACTATTGTAGATTTTGATGCTTTTTTTTTCAATTTGTTTTTTACAAACATTAAAGCAATAAAAATATATAAAAAACACTCTTTATTTAATATTAAATAATTTATTATTAATATTGTGAATAAATAAAAAAAATTAATAGTATTTTCCATTCCATATATATTTAACTCACTTAAATTTATTATTAATATTATTTAATTTTAAATAAATGATATTTTATGTTAATGGGATATGTGTTAACGTCTAGATTGACAAAATAATTATGCATAGGACAAACCAGTGCCTATCCAGAGGAGGTCGTCTGGTGCTTCTGAAATCTGTTATTCAGAGTATTCCAGTATATTGGGCCACTATTGCTGCTATCCCGAAAGGAATTCTACACAAAATCCGAAAAAAATGCTTCTCCTTTCTTTGGACAGCGAATAAAAAGAATGAAGGAATACCGCTATCTAAGTGTCAACCCTAGCACTTCCAAAGGATCTGGGAGGTTGGGGAATTAAAAATATTTCTATCTTATGTTTATCCTTAGCTGCAAAATCCTTATGGAGGCTTGCTGAGAATTGGGCTCTTTGTGGGGACGAATTATCTGTGCAAAATACTTGTCAGGAAATTCTGTCTCGGCATGGTTCTGATCTCAAATCAAATCTCACAAAAATGGTTCAATCGGTTGGAATGCAATTGTTCAATCATTCTCGTTGATTGGAAACTGGACTGCTTGGAATATTGGAAACGGGACACAAGTTAGAATAGGACAGGATCCTTGGGTTGGGGCAGGTAAAGATTACAAACTCTCTCAGGGGCTTAGGAATAATTTGTGAATAAACCATATTCACACTATTTCGGATGCAACATCTTCCAGGCCACAGGAATGGGGAAATTCTGGATGGAAAACAACAGTTTCCCTTGGGCTAAATGAGGTGGAATCAGAGGAATGTTCATCCTATGTGCTTCTTCTTGTAAATAATTTCATTCATCTAGACCAGGAGACTGAAGACTCTTTGGTTTGGACAAATAACACAACTTCTTGTTCCTACACAACAAGCAAAGGATATAAATCATTTATGAAGGAATATATTTTGATAGAAAAAGAGGAATGGTGGAAACAATTATGGAAAGCTCCAGGTCAATTAAAGGCAAAAATTGTGTTATGGCTGGTTCTTAACAATAGACTCCTAACTTGGGAGAATCTTGAACGTCGTGGCTGGGAAGGACCGAGCCGATGTTCTCTTTGCGGAATATATGCTGAAACTGGGCCTCACCTATTCCTTTTATGTTCTAATGCAGAGTTGATATGGAACAAGTCGGTTTCCTCGTTCACATCAGTTCAACGTGAAGCGGCATATTGTGATCTCTCTCGGATGAAACGATGGTGGAGTGATCCCGGGGTAAGATCTTTTGCAGCTTTCCCTTCCTTCTTCACATATGGCATTTGGTGGGCAAGAAACATGGAAATTTTTCATGAAAAATCCAATCCGGAGGAACTGACTTCGACTTTAATTATTCAATGGACAAACGAACACAAATGTCCACCCAAAGCACACAAAATATTGATAATATTGCCCCCGGTCATAAACCATGACATGCCTTGGGCCTTTTTTGACGGAGCCAGCCAAGGGTCTCCCCCGCTTGCTAGTGCAAGAGCCACCCTCCATCTCAATCGGATAAAAAATTTCTAGTCAAGTTTGTGCCCGGTCATGGCTCCAACAATAAGGCCGAATTGGCATCTCTATGGGCAATGTTATATGTGGCAAACAACAAAGGTATATCAAATTTAAAATTCTTTGGCGATTCGAAGGTGGTTGTGGACTGGGCTCTTCAACGCTCTCAAATCCTGGCCCCCCACTTACAAGTGGTCTTACGATCCATTCAGAGTTTCTTCACAAAATTCAATCACCTATCTTTCAAACATGTTTATAGAGAGTTGATTTCAGAGGCTGACACTTTATAAAATCAAGCTTTGACTCTTCTGTCAGGTCGCTTGACGATTGTGGATGCCTCCTCTGCTGCAGAGGAAGTTATACATGTTTGAACAATGTTTTTCTTATGAGTTCCCTGTGATAAATTAGGAAGAGTCTTTATTTATGTGCTTCAAAATCCTTCAAAACCCGATATATTCCTCAAAGGATGAAATAAGGAAAATAGTTTTTTTTTCCTATTTTTTATTATGTTTCAGAATTTTTGAAAAAAGACTAATATGACAACATTTTTGAGTTTCCATCAAGACAATACAGCTCAAGGAGCAAATGTAAAACCCTTTGGGGCCGGTCTGTTATTCAATATGAATAAAGATTTTTTTCTATAGAAAAAAAAAAGATATGTTTTAATGTCCATATTTTTTGGAACTAATAATATTATTTGGAGTTCTTTCGGTAAAAATCACATGACAAAGAACGATTTTCAACGAGTTTCGAACCAAACAGTGTCGTTCATCATCAGGACTAGGTAAGAGATCAGATCCATACGTTGAGTTTAAATAGATGTAGAAATGACTAAATTAGGCTAGTTTGACTCTAAATATTTTAATTTTCAGAGTCAAACTAGTAATTATCCTAATGACTAGTTTAGTCATTTCTACATCTATTTAAACTCAGCGTCTCGATCTGATCTCTTACCTAGTCTTGATGATGAACCACATTGGGTAGTTTGAAACGCGTCGAAAATTGTTCTTTGTCATGTGATTTTTACTGAAAGAACTCCAAATATGTACAACGGATCATAAAAGCCAAAATTCTAAAAATAATATTATTATTTAATATAGAGCTGTAAAATGCAATTCACTAAATAAATACCTTTCATTATCACTATTTAACTTAAAAATATTTGTATAATATATAAAATATATTAACTTGCTTCAATATTTCAAATGAGTTGAAATAAAATTTCTTGCTTTGATTTACTAAAAACATTTAAAAAAAAATGATTATCTCTAACACTTTCGCTTGGCATTAATTAATTAATTAACTATATATATATATATATATATATATATATATATATATATATATATTTTTTTTTTTTTTTTAATTATAAAGTTTTGTTTTAAGAAAAAATTGCAATTTTGGATTAGTTTTAATGGATTTTAATAAAGCGTTGTATAATATTTTAGATATTTATATTTTTGTGTTAAGAGGTGCTTTACATTCTAGTGTAATGTAATGATACATTTAAAATAATAATTATATTAAAGTAATATTATTAAAAATTGTTGTAAAAAAAAAAAATCTATTTTAATTCTACATCAAATTTATATAAAAAATAAAATAAAATAAAATAAAAGAATAATTTGTTTTTAGTGTGAAAAATATATGTAATTATTTCACTACGTAATATGTAGTATGACAAATTGAATATAAAAATAATATTATTAATATTAATAATGTGTAATCCATCTTATATTAAACTTATATATATGATATTTAAAACATAAATATATTAATAACAAAAAATAGTTTCATCTATAAATAAAATATTTCATATCCATATTAAATATTATAAATCTATATCAACTTATATAAATAAAAGTAAAGTAGTTTAAATTAAAAATATATATATATATATGTATTTTTACTTCACAAGAAATATGTGTAATTTAGTTTATTCTTAATATGGAGGTGATATATAACATTTAAAATATAATACTAACAAAAAAAATTAATGTGTTTTATAAATAAATATTATAATATGTATATTGAGTAAAAACATTTTATATTTATATATATATATATATATATATATATATATATATATATATATATATATATATATATATATATATATATATATATGTTTTTATTCCATTAATATGTGTTTTCTACTTCAAGTTATAAGAGAGATTTGTTCACCTCGATCGAGGAAGGGAATTGAACCTGTGATGAGTGCTATAACAACCTGCCTCATCACTGTTTAACCAAGATCCCACAGACGAGATTAAATCAATGTTTTAATAAAAGTAAAAATGAGAGTATTTTTATATATACAAAGATGTGAAATTTATATAATTAAATAATATCATTAAGAACCAATATAGATCGATCTTAACTAGGCATCTACCAAGCAATGAAAGGAATCAAATATCTCAAGGTGCAAACCTTTCCTCAAGTTTTGCATTGAAAAAGAAGTTTGCATCTTGAAAGATTTGATTTCTCTCGAAGCTTGGGAGATATGAAGTTAAGATGGATCTATACTGGTTTTTAAGAAGTGTTGTATATTAGATATTTATAAATTTATATTTTTAATTATAATTTTTTCTTTAAAGGAAACTTAAATTATAATTTTATGTTGTTTTTCTTAGATTTTAATAATCATTATTAGTAAGAATTGTATGGATGTTTTGTCCTTGCTAAAGAAGTTAGTAATCAATTCTTATCAATTGTAAATTCCGAATTGACACCTATAGTAATAGAATATATTCATACCATCGCATATATGTGACCTAGTCATATAGTACAACTGGTCTATTTATAACTTACAATAACAAGGGTGGAAGTTATAAGCTCAGCATGCTACTTGTGGGAATTGAATCTGCGTGGCGAGGATGAAAATCATCCCTCTTCCCTATATTAGGTGTTGAGCGAGGTGATAGGTGAGAGGACACATGACAATCGTTCCATTGAGTAATAATGGGAAGGGGCATGCCATGCCACCCCCACCAATTAGAGTAAACAAGTATCACTTCCAATTCATCGCATGAGGATTAATTACTTCATCTAACCATCACACCAGCCCACTCATCAATGTCATGACAGTGAAAAATGTGGGAGTCTAACCCTTCATGGAAGAATGATACTACAAAATTTAAGTGGGATTGGAATTTTAATGGAAAATTATCCCCTAATATTAGAGTTGCTTGGAGAAAAATTTATGGTGAGCAAGTCTTTGCTAGAAGTTCATTTCTCTATAGACTTGTTTCACTATTGCTTTCGTATCCATCCTCCTTTTCAATGGAAAAGGATGGGAATTCTATTTTTATCATCTCATTGGCAATGGGATGATTTTAGGGTGAGGAAAGATCGATCAGGGGTTGGAAAGTGAAAGGAGTTTGCATATTCTCTACTGGTTCCTGGTGACACAATGTAGTCTTCCTTTTTCAATATTCTTAAGCTTATGCATCTGTCTATGCTTTCACTTGAAGTAATGACTTGTCAACATGATTTTTATGGATGAGGAGCAACCCATTATGAGGCGTGAGGAGGCTCCTATGCTTGTTTCCAGGAAAAATATTTTTGCATGCCATTTCATGAACATGCTCCACCCAATATCCAGAGTGAATTGCAGGAGGTAGAAAAAAATTATTAGAGAGAGAGTTTGTCTTTTGAACACGAGAAAATATAGCAATAAAAGCTGCATAAATCCCAAACATTGGAAAAACTCATGGGAGGCAGGATTAATCCTTTGATATTGTAGACTTGTACTGGAAAATGAAGTCTTTATTGGGAAATGTGTTGTTGGATTGCCATGATGTAAAAGATGAGATATTTCTCCGATTTGATGAGTTGAAATTTTAAGAGAAGGAACTAGATCGCATATTAGAAAGAATTGAGGAACATTTGTGTCTCTCTCTAAATCCAAGGAGCTTCACTGAAGAAGGAAAACAATCCATTGAGGTGGAACCAATAGAATTTACATAATATTAATGGTTTTCTCCTAGTTTAGTAGTTTTATTTTATCTACAAGTTATCAACCTAGGCATGTTTATTGATTAGCAATTACTAGTTTTGGTAAGAGACTTTTTTTTCACGAGGGGAAAGCTCACGGGAAACCTGGGCGTACTTCCCCAGAATTTCTGGATGGTACACGCAGTAAACCGTTCGACGGACTTTCGGCGCCTGACCCCAAAGGACTCAAGGATCGAACCCGTGACCTCCCTCAACGGAGAGGCCCACGTATTGGCTCACTACCACTTGAGCTAACCCTTGGGGCTGATTTGGTAAGAGACTTTATTTATATTTCGATTAAAATTTTAGACCCTCTAAAACTTCAGAGCTTGATGCACACCCTAGTTTTCTAACATTTCCACTAGTCTGGTTTCTCTAATGGTAGACTAAGTCAAGTTCTAAATATTTAGACCAGTACATTTCCAATATATCTATGGAATTTTAACTTCATACCAAAAAAGAAATTCCTTCCAACCACCTAAAGTACACCCATTGACACACACACTCTATATATATAATGTTGAGAAAAAGGCTTCACAAGGTCAAGGTCAAGGTCAAGAATTTCAAGTAGAAAGATTTTCAAAAATCAAAACTTTCTAGCTGAAAAAGGTGATAGGTCTTTTCCTTTCTTTTCTTCTTAGTTTTAATTTGATGCCTTTTAATTTTAACATTTTGATATTTTTTATTGTTTTCTTTTTATATTTTATATTCACAAATAGATAAATATTTATAATATAAATATAATCAATGTAAAGTTAATGATAAAGTAATCACTCTAATCTTTAAATTTGCAAAGAATAATAATAAAATTACTATTTTTCCAATAAACTAAAATATATTAAAAACATTTTAAAAATAAATCCATCCTATTAAAATTGTGCCAGTTTTTAAATCATATATAAAAAAAATTGTAATTATTTTTAAGGTAAGAACCAAATTTTTAATAATAATAATCTACTAATTATCATCATCATTAATATCTAAGTATATATCATTCCTAATAATTTTTAGTATATTTAGAGAATTATGGAGGAAGATTGGGTCGGAATCCAAAAGCAATTTATAACCTACAAGCTCAAGACTAAAGGAAATACTCCCTAACTTATCTTTTGATTGAAGCTAGATTTTCCCCCATTGAAAGCATGACTATGACTAGATATCTCATGTATAAGAAGAAGTTAAACAACATGGAAGCCAAAAGGTTTCCTAAAAATGCTTCTAACTCTAGCCAAAACTGCACTTCCAGCTCAAGTGAGGTTGGCATGAGGATGCCCAATCTTAGCTAGACTATTTGGGGGTAAAGGAGGAGATCATCTTGACGAATGATGATAATATTAAAATATTATTACTTCCAAATTAAGGATAAATGTAGGATGATAAGGAGTTAGAGGGGAAAATGAAGTTAAGGTATTATAAGGAGGTGATAAACCCCAATCTTGAAAACCAAAATTATCTTGTTGTCTTGACCAGTGCTAAGAAGAAAATGAACATTGTCAAGATAAGAACTAATTCTCACGAGCTTCAAGTGAAATCGGGCATTGGTTCCCAAAACACCTCAGGACGAAAGTGTCTGTCACCTTTGCGATACTAAGAAGGTTGAAGATGAAAATCACTTTCTCTTGGACTTCCCAACTCTTACTCACATCCATTCAAATTTTCAAAATCTTTGCCACACTACTAACCTTTCTGACTTGTTAAGTCAACAAAACTATGGTGATCATAGAAACACTTCTCTTCTTTCTTTTTATTATAAAATGCTAAAAATCTTAATTAATCTCTTATTTTTTAAGGTCTAATAAACTATATTAATAGAACTTAATCAACATACATACATTCTTCATATTCTTTAAAAAAAAAATTATAAATAAACTATTTTCTTACCCATAAGAATCCATCCAACCAACACAATTTTGGTGAAGTTAAGTATGAACTAATTATAATATTATAATATTTAACATGTAATTTCATTGTATTAATGATGTGTTGTTGATTCATTATCGACAATGAAGATGATATTAGGTTGGTAAGAATTGCATGTAACGTCACTAGTGACCATTAATTAGAGTCCATGATGCGAGCAAACTTTTAAAGGATGGTATGGCTTATGCCAAATTTGTATTATTATTATTTTAATTTCATTTTGGATTTAGTAAGATTCATGACTAAAATGTTGTTCGCTTTAAAAGATTTTACGGAAATCCCTTTGTATTATTGTTGATTATATTTTCTTTTATGTGTTTTAAATAAAAAAATTTAGTATTTTTTAATATAATTAAATAAATTTTAATATCCCAAATTTTAATGTATTATTTTTAAAGATAAGTATAGGAATTTAATATTCTGAAATGGGTAGGTGGATATAATTATTTGTGAATTTTAAATCAGTGACTTATATTATATATATTAGAAAATATCTTAACAACATACAAATCATTATTTTGTATTTTAAAAATGATTGAAATTTAATATTATTAGATTATTATAATATTGAGGTTTTTTTATTTTTTATTTTTATTTATTTATTTAACTTGGAATAAAAGTATAAGAAATTTTAAGATATTATTTTACATTTTGTGAATAGTAAATTTGGTAATTTTTTATTAGTAACAACTGGCAACAATATTAAAGAATTTCATGTCTAGTTCTAGATTATTTGAACTAGCTCTTCAAACTCAATTAAAATTTAACATAATAAATATTTTTATTTTATTTAAATTTAATTATTATAAATTAAAAATTAAATTTTTGATAAATATATTATTATAAAAATTCTGAAATTCACACACACACACATATATATATATTATAAAATTGAAAATTTTAAAATAATCCATGATAAAATATTATAAAATTAAAATTAATTTAAATATACTATTATTATTAATAAAATAAATAAAAATTGCATTTTAGACTGTAAAAATTATTCATATATAAATATATTAATTTGTTTATATTATATATCTAAAAATATATTAGAACAAACAAGCAATTATTATTAATAAAAAATAAAAAATAAATACATTCATAATACATATCATAAAAATGATTTGTATATGAGTAAGTTAATTAATTTATAAAATCATAATTTATCTTAAAAATCCACTTTATGTTTTTTATGAATTTTATTAATGAAATATAAATTTGATATTTGATTTTTTAAAGTGTTAAATTAGATGTAGTTTATTTAATAAATAAAGTGGTATTTTTCTCTGAATATAAAGATCCAATTCAAGGGGATTGTGATTCTTTGTTGTGTAAAATAGGTTTTTGAATGCATAAATGATTTAACGCTTTGAAAACCCTCGTGGTATTTGAATTTTTCAAATTAAATAGCTTAAATTTATGATTTTAAAAAATCTCTATTAAATTTAAGCAAAATTGACCTAAAAAAAAGACCATTTTGTCTATTAATCAAATTAAGTTGTTAAATTATGAACACCAACTTGCATAAATATACCCATGCTTTTAAAAGTGACAATGTTATCCTTCATATATATTTTCAAAAAAAGAAATGTATTCACAATAATTCTTGTTTTCTATGTAGTCTACTATTTTATGCATTGATTAAATAAATTATTGTTTTTTTTATTATATAAGTTTACAATTTAAACTTTTTTTTTAAATAATTATTACAAATTTAAATAATTATTACAAGTTTATGAGGGGTAGCAAGTGTGGGGGGTGTTTTTTTGGCCAGGAAGGACAAGTAGAATTGGAATTCTCAATTTTATCACATTTATGAATGTTTTATTGAAACTTCAATTTTTAATCATTATTACAAATTTATGAGATGTGGCATGTGATCGAGGTTCTTTTTGGCCCTCAAGGACAAATAGAATTGGAATGTTCATGGAGCCTAGACATAACCTCCAGTAACTAGGCTAAAATGTATGCTCTCTTCCAAGACATCATCCTAGTTCGACCTTTACCAATTAGATCTCTAATTATACTAGGTGACTCTGATATCTCTATCTGTCACCACGCTTTGGCAACCTTTTCTTTGGACTCCACACTATGCCATGTTTACACAAGAATTTTGATATCACTCACTTGATTCCTCACATTTTAGTCAAACTTGTTTTAAGAGCCTTAACAAGGTAGCAACAAGTCGGAAAATTAATCTTTATCACTCCTTCCTAGAACATTGGGGGTCAATAGAACCCTACAGAAAAAAAAAAATTCTACCTTAAAAATATGATGATGAATTCTTCTACAAACTCGACCCATTCTTCCTTAGTTAAAATTCCTTATCTTAATCCATGGGGGCTTCATTAGGGTAGTAATATCAACCACTGTGTTCATACTGGGGGATATATATCGAGGAAAAAATGATGTAATATATTGAATATATATTAGGGGGCAAAGAGTTTTTATATTCGCAGGTATAAAAAATGGAGCTCAAAATTAATGAAAAAATATAAAGGGGTATAAAAAAAATTAATGAAAAAATGGATACCTACAATATCTAGTGAAATTGTGGGTTTTTTTAAAATGGGAAGGTGTATTGGGTTCGTATTGGTAGGGGGATAAATAATGTGAATTTTAGAGGTATTTTCCAATATGTAGTCAAATTAAGGGAATTGTTTAGTATGCCACTAACGCACGTGATATGTCAGAGGTTCATTGAGTGAAGCCCCTATGTCTTAATCAGGTAGTTGTTGAAGAAAATTTGATCAATATAGATGACTAAGAGTTATTCCTCATTATATTTTTGATGCTAACTAAATGTTACTGTGTTAATGAAATTTTCTATATATTGTATCCATATGTATTTTTTTGAAACTTAGAATTAGGATTGAAGCATAGCCAATTTGGATATACTAAATGTTACTGTGCTAATGAAATTTTTTATAGATTGTATCCATATGAGTTATTTTGGAACTTAGAATTAGGATTGAAGCATAGCCAGTCTAGCCTTAATAGTGTAGTATTTAAAGCCTTTGTAGTATTTTCTCTCGGGAAATTATGGATGTATCTCATTTGTTTTTCAATTTTTTTTTTGTTGCTAATATAATTTGCCCTATTATTATTAATAAAAAATAGCTACTACAAACTTATGACTATATAGTGTAGATAAAGTAACAAGAACACAATGGTTTATGATTATCTAGTAGAGATAAAATAACAAGAATATAAAGGTTGCATTAGAAAGTGCAAGTATTATTTCTAAATTTGTTAATATCTTTAAAAAAATGACTCATACATCACTTGGGTATGAAGTTTTTTTTATTTTTCCTAATTTTTTTTTGTCATAATACCCTCTATCTTATCTTAATGATTAAAGTAATTCTTCCCCCTATAGAAAGCATTTCCATGACTAGACGTACCTTGTAAACAAGAAGAAAAACAACATGAGGTTTCCTAAATTTGCTTCTAATTCTATCCAAAACCACAATATTCAACTCAAACAGAGATGGCATAAGGATGCTCATTCTTGGCTAGACCACTAGGGGATAAAGCAAGACATTATTTTACAGAATAAGGATCATTTTAAAAATATTATTACATCAAAATTTAAGAGGAACATTTGGGGCTATAAAGAGTTAGAGGGAAAAAGAAAACTAAGATATCACAAGGAGGTGGTCAGCCCCAATGTCTATATATATATATATATATATCTATCTTGACTAGTGTAAAGAAGAAATAAAGATTACTAAGATAAGAACAAATTCTCATGAGTTTCACAGTGACATTAGAGGTTGATCAATTCCCAAAACACCATGGGATGGAAGTGTTTATCACATTTGTGACACTAAAAGGGTTGAAGAAGAAAAACTCTTTCTCTTATATTATCCACCTTACAATTATATTTGATCTAAATTTCAAAATATTTGTCATACTAGCAACCTTCTTGACTTTTTAATTAAATAAAACTATGGTGATCTTAGAATGCTAAATGCTTTCAAGAATATAAATAAAATGCTAAAGAATTATGAACAATCTCTAACCTTCTTAAAGTTCGATAAACAATTTTAGTCTTATTGTATGTTCTTCTTCATCATCATCATCGGTCGCTGCCGTCGTCGCCGCCACCACCACCACCACCATTTTGGTTAATGCTTATGATAAAAACTACACTCCTTATATTTAATGTTCAATTATAAATAACACATTGTTGACATTGGGCCTTGTTATTTCCCATTTATAGATGCACGCATTATGGTGAATTCATTAGCCTTTCACATCATGAGGCCAATGAATCCTTTCACTTCATGAGGGCCATTGAATTCCCGAATTACATTATTTGGCTATGGGTTATTAATAGATTTTCTCATTAACAAGATCCTTAATCCCAAAAAAGTTCTCCATATTCTCTTTCTTCCCCTTTCCTCATTCACCCATATACATTAATTACATTATTTTTATTTTTATTCTAAAAGTGATGGGTAAATGCATTGTTCACTTCTTACCCTTATGTTTTCTCTACCTCACACTTCGTCCACTTTCCTGCATTCAAATTCCCTTTAATTCATCTTACTTTCAAAATCACCATATTCCACTCCACTTTCCCTTTTAGGTGAGGGTTGAGAGGCATGCTTCACTCCCATAGTTGACTCCACAACAAAACCCTTTTCCAACATTCCATGCACCATATCCTTCCTTCTCACCTTCATGTATTCATACCTTCTTCAAACCTCACCTTGCCATTCACTCTCCCTCCCCCTAACCTTCCAAACTCCATGTCCACCTTCTTTCCTTGAGTATTCGTAACTCCTTTGAACCTCTTACTTCACTCCCCATTAGGGTAAATGATGTAGGTATGGCTCACTTCACCTTCCAGCATCTAACTCTAGCCCCATACTTTCTTACCTTTACATTCCTCCATTGCTTTTTATCACAACTATTTCAGGATGGAGAAGGTATTCCCTTATCTTATATTATCTTAAGGTGTGCGTGTCTTAATTTAATATAGTTTATGAAATTTAGTTGGTTGGTAAGTAAAGGTAGGATTTCTTCATTAAAATTTTAATAATTTTAATATGTTTATTAACGTATTTAAGTAAGCGAGTTATTTATTAAATATTAAGTAATTTTAATACAACTAATGTAAATTTATATAATTTTAAATGTATTAATTAATGAGAGAGATTTGAAAAATAATAAACATACTTAAATATCATGAGCTAAAATGGATTTGCATTGGTATGTTATCTATTTATGTATCTATAACACCCTAATAAACTAGGTTTACCTCTAACTAATCAATCAATGGAGCACTTTTGAAGAAACAAATTTTAATTAGACATCTTATTGATAGAAATGAGCAATGTAATTAGTTAAAAGTGAAACTCACAAAATTAAGAATTTATTTGTGGGAAGAAGAGGACAGAATAATTTCAAATGCCATTATTTATTTGTAAATTTGGGATGTTCATCAAGATTCAATCATCATTGGGGAGAGAATTCATCTTAGTGATAAAATCAACAATGGAAGATTCAATCCTTGCCAAGATCAACCCTTTTCACTTGGTTGGCCCTTAAAAACATAGTGCTCACTTTGGATAATCTCTAGAGGAGTTTGAAGGAAGAACCAAAAACTGTCGTTTTTCCAAGGAAGTCCTGTGTGCATTAAGAAGCTTATCCTCATCAAAACGAAGGGGATTGAGAATCTCTTTGGAGTAGGCATTGATAAGCTAGCCTAGTGACCTAAAAGAGGAACTCCTTGCATTTTTGACCTAAGCATTATAGTTAATATGATTAGATCGAAACACATCTCTGTCTAAGAACATAGAATAAATCCCTAATATTTTCTCCACGGTATCAAGGAAAGTGTAGGGAAGGATGCAATGAAGGCTTGTCAAAATCCTCCGAGACACCCATCCTTTCCCATAAGAAGACCAAGTATGGTTGAAGGGAATTTTGATGGAGGTAATAGAGGAAAGTTTCCAGATGGAAATGGGGTGGAAGGATGGATTTGGATAAAATGGAAATAAATAGGCTTTAAGCTTCATTTAGGGATGACCATAAATAAATACGCCAAGTTGTTAGTAAAAAGTGCTTTTATTCACTTGGAAAAAGAGAGGCAGATGTAGAATAAAAAATTTAGGGTTTCATAGGTTGTTATATGATGGATGACATACAAGCTTTAGGTCCAAAACAAATACAAACAACTAGAGTTATATGGATCAAGGAATTATACATCTCTTTTTGAAGCATTGCATTTGCATATATATTCTATGAGAAGAACTCTAAGTGGCTCAATTGAAAAAGGTTTTTTGTAGACGATTTAACACATTATTAGTGAAAGAGAGAAGATCTGGTTCTTCCCATGTAATATTTTAATTTTTAGGCTAGTCATGAAGCTTTGAACCCTAATTTCCATCAAGAAGGAAAATCATATTTACATTTTCTTTTACATGCAAACGAATGATCATTTTTTAGAAATTTGGTAGTCATGTCATCTTTCCTTTCTTTTTGGGAAAGGATGATCTAGTTCTGAATAGATTCGTTATTTCAATTCTAATGCTGTAATGTTACTTTTAGTCTTGTTTCTTGATAGGTTTTAAAGTCATAAAAATGTACTATTTTTGAAATATACAAAAGTAATTTTTTTTTCTTTTGAAATATATATATATATATATATATATATATATATATATATATATATATATATAATTCATTTTTAATTCGTTGACATCTTTATATATAAACAAGTTTTCTCATTTTTAATATTATTAAAACCTTGATTTAATCTCTATGGAATATCCAAGGATTATTTTTAATATTAGTAAGGATATAGGTTTATATATATCTCAAAATTAATTATAACCTTTTTATTTAAAAAAATGTTATAAAATTCAGTTAAGTTAAAATATTAATGAAATATTTTGATTGTGAAATGAGTTATGGTGGTTTTTGGGTATGTGGTATTAATAATTCATGGTATTGTAAGAAAGCCTATTTACAAGTCAACAATATCCATGATAAAGTGGAGGTGAATATCTATGGTTAAGAATAAGAATCTCCTTATGTAATAAGTATTAATTTTTTATGTATTTATTAATTAAATCTAGATATGGCTACAACATCATTATTTTAATTTATATGGTAATATGGATCTTAATTTATAGCTATTATTAATATGTTGTATAATTTAATGTGATAGGTTTATTATGATTTTGTTTTATCTAAAAAATTATTAGTAATTTTATTAATAAAGACAAAATTAAGATATAACAAATTGAATTTTATTATTTTTATTACTTTTAACTTATTGTTATTAATTGAGCAGATATTTAAATATTTGCATTCATTGACTGACACTATAATAAAATCTCTTCCACACTAGATTCTATATTATTTTCATGTTAGTGAATATTTCTTGTAGATAATGTTAAGTATAAACATCTTAAATTATTTTGAAAGAATTAGTATGAGTTTATTTTAATTTTAAGTTTATAAAGTATTAAAAAATATTTAAAGGGAATTAGTATGAGTTTATTTTAATTTTAAGTTTATAAAGTATTAAAAAAGATTTAAATATTTAAAAGATTCCCTTTAGTTTATAAATTAAAATAGCACATTTGAAAAACAATATTTAATTAGGTGTCTCAAGGGCAACAAAAGATCAATGGATAGACCTAAAAGCACAATTAGAAATCAAGTTGCAGGAAGAAAAAGACAATCATTTAAAGTGCCAATTTAATTCAAGGATCTTTCGTAATAAAACTGGGCACTCAGATTCTATCACTATAGAAGAGAGGATTCACCTTGGTGGTGGAAATAGTTATAGGTTAACCATTTTCACTTGGTTCTGTCGTCATTTAAGAATTAATAATATTTTCTAAGGTTTTTACACTTATTAGTGTGGTGGGATTTAATCAACCAGTCTAATGGCTCAAAAGAGGATTCCTTTAATTATTGACTTAGGTAGTGTGGCTAATATGGTTAGTTAGGAATGTAAATATCTTTCAGAATAAAAATTACAACCTTGCATAGGTTTTCCACAAGCTCAAGGTGAGTGTAGGGAAGGATGCAGTGAAGTCCCATCGAAGGAATCCTCACCTATAAGAAGGTTGAGTATCGCTCAAAGCAATTTCAATGGAGTTAGTAAATGAAATCTAGGTATATGTGGGGGTAGGAAGATGGTTTTGAATATAAGATAAAAAGAAATAAATTTTCAAAATTGGTTTGGGAATAGTTACAAATAATTAAGTTTAATTATGTAACAAGAACTCTAATTCATATGAAAAAGAGAAAGGTATATCTAAAATAGAAATTTCTAAAGATTTAAAGACTATTATAAGATAGATGATTAGCAAACTTCTCATTCAAAACATATACCATTTCCATAGAGTTAAGAGGGATTAATAAATTGACCAACTCTTTTAAAAGAATTACATTTGCATAGATATTATATGAGAAGAGATTTGAGGCATATTAGCAAGAAGAAGGTTGTTGTAAAACCTTCAATACATTATTAGCTAAGTAAAGAGAAGTTTGTTCCTCTCAAGAAAAATTTTAACGTTTTAAGTTTTTTTTATTAGTTCAAAACCTTTGTATTACATGAAATATGAAATGATTACATTGCTTTGGTTAGTGACCAAAAATCCCTAAGCCTTAGATATGTAGAGGGTGTGAGTACAAAATACAATGAAAGATTGCATGAAAAAGACGTTAGTGGTTGAGGGCCATGGACTAGTTCTAGAACAAAAGATTACCAAAAGAGAAATAACATGGTATTCTTCATTGAGAGCCAACAAAAGATAAAACAAGGGAAAGCACCTAGCCATAGTGACTTCAGCAGGACAAGAGTCTCTTCCTCAATAGGTGTTGGGTCGTAGTACTCGTCATCACCACATTGGGGGTTCACGGTGGCATGGAGGTTATCTTTAGTTCGTTGACACTTGAGAGGAGGTTCAGTTGTGGTGGGAAGATCCTTTGCTTGATGACCAAGCACTAGTGACCCGTCGACCCCTTGAGGATCTTACTGAGAGGGATTTTCAATATCAATTCTAGGCAACCCAAATTGAGAGAAGGAAGTTAGAATAATGTCGAGAGACCCTAAAATGTCTCTGAGAGCCATTTTGAGGTTCCTTCGTAAGTGGTCCAAGTCCAGGAGTCGTGCCTCCATTACTAGCGAGCTTTCTTCTTTGTCTCTAAGAAGGCATCCCAGGACTTTCCTAAGAGCCCCATGCATTGTCGTCTGTGAATCGAAGCTTGGTAGCTTCAAGTTCTGCAACTTAGTGTCAATGTCTTTGAGGGATGCTTAGATCGAATTGCTTTGTGACCATGTTATAAAAGGGAAGGTGAAGAGGCTTGTCTCTTCCATGTGTATCACATCAAGGTCAACCTCGTTCCCAAACCATTGAACCGGAGTGAGATATAAAAAGGGATGGCACTAAAGAGTGATCGACATGGGTGTAGATGACAAGGTTGCGGAGGACCCTTGAAGGGAGGATTGAGGTAGAAATGGATTGTGGCAAAGATCACTTGAAGGAAGGATTGCAACAAAGTGTAGTTGAAGAGAATAGGAGCAAACAACCATGGGTGATGGCTTGAGGACAACCACAAGCTCGACTCTCGAGTAGAGTAGAGCTTTTCCCACCTTGATGGATTGAATGCTTAACATAGGGCACCAGAGGTTGAGTTATAGCCAAGGGGTGAATGGATCAAGAGGCCATGTGGAGGGTGGAAGTTAATGCTCTACGGAGCTAGGGTGGCTGCCATGATCACTAGAGTAATGGTCTAGCAGGGTTGTTAAGACTCACCTCAAGTGAACACTGTCATATGCAAGGATCGAGGCTCACTAGAGGGGGAACTGTGGGGATTTGAGAGGGAATTTAATGCAAATGTGTCACTCACATCCAAGGTTTAGTGTTCTAAGTTAGTCATGAACTTTTCAACCCTAATTTTAATCATGGTAAAATAATTGTATTTTCTTTTGCATCCAACCTATGATAATTTTTTAGAAATTGATAAACAAAGTCATTTTTTCCTTCTCTTTGGAAAAGGATGATATTTATGAAAAATCTACTATTGTAGATTTTGATGCTCTTTTTTCCTCTTTTTCCAATTTGTTTTTTACAAACATTAAAGAAATAAAAATATATAAAAAAACATTCTCTTTATTTAATATTAAATAATTTATTATTAATATTATGAATAAATAAAAAAATTAATAGTATTTTCCATTACATATATATTTAACTCACTTAAATTTATTATTAATATTATTTTAATTTTAAATAAATAATATTTTATGTTAATGTGATATGTGTTAACGTCTAGATTGAAAAAAGAATTATGCATTGGACAAACTAGTGCCTATACATAGGAGGTCATCCGATGCTTCTGAAATCCATTATTCAGAGTATTCTAGTATATTGGGCCACTATTTCTGCTATCCCGAAAGGAATTCTACACAAAATCTAAAAAAAAAATGCTTCTCCTTTCTTTGGAAAGCCAGTAAAAAGAATGAAGGAATACCGCTATCTAAGTGGTCAACCCTAGCACTTCCAAAGGATATGGGAGGCTGGGGAATTAAAAATCTTCCTATCGTCTGTTTATCCTTAGCTGCTAAATCCTTATGGAGGCTTGCTGAGAATCTGTGCTCTTTGTGGGGATGAATTATTTGTGCAAAATACTTGTCGGGAACTTCTGCCTCGACATGGTTCTAATCTCAAATCAAATCTCACAAAAATGGTTCAATTAGTTGGAAGGCACTCGTTCAATCATTCCTGTTGATTGGAAACTGGACTACTTGGAATATTGTAAACGAGACACAAGTTAGAATAGGACAGGATCCTTGGGTTTGGGCTGGTAAAGATTATAAACTCTTTTATGGGCTTTGGAATAATTTTCGAATAAACCATATTCACACTATTGCGGATGCAACATCTTCTAGCCCACATGAATGGGGAACTTCTGGATGGAAAACAACAGTTTCCCTGGGGCTAAATGAGGCGGAATCATAGCAATGGTCATCCTATGTGCTTCTTCTTGTAAATAATTTCATTCATCTAGACTAGGAGACTGAAGACTCTTTGGTTTGGACAAAAAACACAAATTCTGGTTCCTACAAAGTAAGCAAAGGATATAAATCATTTATGGAGGAATCTATTTCGATAGAAAAAGAGGAATGGTGGAAACAATTATGGAAAGCTCCTGGTCAACTAAAGGCAAAAATTGTGTTATGGCTGGTTCTTAATAATAGACTCCTAACTTGGGAGAATATTCAACGTCGTGGATGGGAAGGACCGAGTTGATGTTCTATTTGTGGAATAGATGCTGAAACTGGGCCTCACCTATTCCTTTTATGTTCTTATGCAGAGTCAGTATGGAACAAGTTGGTTTCCTCGTTCACATCAATTCAGAACGAAGCAAAAGATTGTGTTCTCTCTCAAATGAAACGATGGTGGAGCGATCCCGGGGTAAGATATTTTGTAGCTTTCCTTTCCTTCTTCACATATGGAATTTGGTGGGCACGAAACATGGCAATTTTTCATGAAAAAGCCAATTCGGAGGAATTGACTTCGACTTTAATTGTTTAGTGAACAAACGAACAAAAATGTCCACCCAAAGCACACAAATTACGGATAATATTGCCCCCGGTCATAAAACATGACATGCCTTGGAATTTTTTCGACGGATCCAGCCAAGGGTCTCCCCCGCTCGCTAGTGCAAGAGCCACCCTCCATCTCAGCCAGATAAAAAATTTCTGATCAAGTTTGCGCCCGGTCATGGCTCTAATAGTAAGGCCGAATTAGCAGCACTATGGGCAATGTTATATGTGGAAAACAACAAAGGTATATCAAATTTACAAGTGGTTGTGGACTGGGCTCTTCAACGCTCTTAGATCTTGGCCCCCCACTTACAAGCTGTCTTACGATCCATTCAGAGTTTCTTCACAAAATTCAATCACCTATCTTTCAAACATGTTTATAGAGAGCTGATTTCAGAGGTTGACACTTTATCAAATCAAGCTTTGACTCTTCTTCCAGGTCGCTTGACGATTGTGGATGCCTCCTCAGCTGCAGAGGAAGTTATACATGTTTGAATAATGTTTTTGTTATGAGATGCCTGTGATAAATTAGGAAGAGTATTTATTTATGTGCTTGCAAATCCTTTAGGACACAATATATTCCTCAAAGGATGAAATAAGGAAAAGAGTTTTTTTTTCCTATTTTTTATTATGTTTCAGAATTTTTGTAAAAAGGCTAATATGGCAACATTTTTGAGGTTCCATCAAGACAAGACAGCTCAAGGAGCCAATGTAAAACCCTTCGGGGCTGGTCTATTATTCAATAGGAATACATATTTTTTTCTATGGAAAAAAAAGGTATGCGTTAATGTCCATATTTTTTGGAACTAATAATATTATTTGGAGTTCTTTCGGTAAAAATCACATGACAAAGAACGTCTGTCAACGAGTTTCGAACCAACCAGTGTGGTTCATCATCAGGACTAGGTAAGAGATTAGATCTAGACGTTGAGTTTAAATAGATGTAGAAATGAATAAACTATCCGTTAGGATAACGGCTAGTTTGACTTTGAATATTTTAATTTTCAGAGTCAAACTAGTCGTTATCCTAACGACTAGTTTAGTCATTTCTACATCTATTTAAACTCAATGTCTGGATTTGATCTTGATGATGAACCTCACTAGTTGGTTCGAAATGCGTCAACAATCATTCTTTGTCATGTGATTTTTACCAAAAGAACTCCAAATATGTACAATGTATTATAGAAGCCAAAATTCTAAAAATAATATTACTATCTAATATAGAGATGTAAAATGCAATTCACTAAATAAATACCTTTCATTATCACTACTTAACTGAAAAATATTTTTATCATATATAAAATATGTTAACTTGCTACACTATTTCAAATGAGTTGAAATAAAATTGCTTGCTTTGATTTACTAAAAACATTTAAAAAAATGATGATTATCTCTAACACTTTCACCTGGAATTATATATATATATATATATATATATATATATATATATATATATAGATATATATTTTAATTATAAAGTTTTGTTTTAAGAAAAATTAATAATTTTGGGTTAGTTTTAATGGATTTTAATAAAGCGTTGTTTAAAATTTTAGATATTTATATTTTTGTGTTAAGAGGTGCTTTACATTCTAGTGTAATGTAATGATACATTTAAAATAATAATTATATTAAATTAATATTATTAAAAATCGATGTAAAAAAAAAAATCTACTTTAATTTTATATCAAATTTATATAAAAAATAAAATAAAATAAAATAATAATTTGTTTTTTAGTGTGAAAGATATATGTAATTATTTCACTAATTAATATGTAGTATGACAAATTGAATGCAAAAATAATATTATTAATATTAATGATGTGTAATCCATCCTATATATATATATATATATATATATATATATATGATATTTAAAACATAAATATATTAATAACAAAAAATAGTTTTATCTACAAATAAAATATTTCATATTCATATTAAATATTATAAATCTATATCAACTTATATAAATAAAAATGAAGTAATTTAAACTTAAATTTTTTTTATATTTTTACTTCCCAGGAAATATGTGTAATTTAGTTTATTCTTAATATGGAATTGATATATAACATTTAAAATATATTACTAACAAAAAAATTAATGTGTGTTATAAATAAATATTAGAATTTGTATATTGAGTAAAAACATTTTAACATTATATATATATATAGAATGTTTTTATTCCATTAATATGCGTTTTTTACTTCAAGTTATAAGAGAGATTTGTAATGCCTTCAATATTTAATATGGAATTGATATAGAGAGAAAAGCGAATTAAAGTGAAAGGTAACATTTAAAAATAATATCAATCACAAAAATAGTTCAATGTGTGTATAGAAAGAGAGAAATTATATCCTATGGATATATGCGTTACATTCAAATGTGGAGAATGTAAATCATTAATAACATATCTCAAAGCCAATTAAGTATATATTATATAAAACAAGTGAAAATAAAAAAATATTGTATTGTTAAAACATTTTATTAGTTTTTTTCTCACAAATAGCATAGATGCATGTTAACTTTAGATTTATCAAGAGTTAAGAGGAATCTAGTATTTCAAGGTGCAAATTTTTCCTTAATTTTTGCACTCAAGAAAAAGTTTACATCTTGAACGATTTTATTCCTTTCAACATTTACTAGATCCCAAATTAAGATGGATCTGTATTAATAATTTTCATCATAATGTATTATATATAACCCATTTTATACTTTCTAGAAAAAAAATATATTTAAAACTATATTAATTTAAACTTAATGTTAAAATTTTTATTTTAATTATAAAGTTTAGTTTGAAGAAAAACTTACAATTTTATGTTTGTTTTAATAGACTTTAATAATTATTATTAGGAAGTATAAACAATATACATTTAAAACCATATTAAATTTAAACCTAAAGTTAAAATATATATAAATTTATATTTTAATTATAAAGTTTTGTTTTAAAGATACATTTATAATTTTGTGTTGATTTTAATATAATTTAATAATTATTGTGTCGAAGAGACACTTTATGGTTTAGTATGGGGTGATGTTGTACTAATGTAAATGTTTGTTTGGAAACATTTACATGTCGATTTAATTAAAAAATAGTAAAAATTAAAAATAATATATAGATATTGAATGTAAATATATATATATTTTTTTTAACTGTTACGATTATAGGATTTTTTTTATTTATCTGAAAGATTGTGGGGTCTTTTCCAATCTATCCCCATGTACATTGCAGATTTCTAAATTCTGCCTTTTTCCTCTATTACAAATTTCAGGGCATTTGAATATAACTGTCATTGTTAACAAAAATTATCCCTTTCATGAGTTCACTTCCTTTATTTGCCATTTGGTCCGCTTCACTGTTTAATTTTCTGAGGATGTGGTAAAATTTGCAGCTGTCAAAATCTTGGAGCACTCTTTTCAGTCTATCCATAATGTTGTTGAGGCTAGGATTGTTGAATCGAGCTCCCTTGTTTAAATTTTTTATTATTAGCTCAGAGTCTCCAAAGACTTGTAGTTTTTTAACGCCTTTGTCTCTAGCTATTTGGCAGGCTTTGAGTAGCCCGAAGAGCTCAGCTTGATTGTTGGACTTCTGACCTAGCCCCCAGTAGTAGCTATCTTTGGAAAATCCGTCTGTTGAATAGATGACTCCCCCCGCTCCAGCTGCCCCAGGGTTCCCTTTTGACGCCCCATCGAAGAAAATAGTGTATATGTTTTGTGATCTCCACCAACTTTGAAAAATTTCCTCTTCATCTCTTAAACGCCATCCCGGATTTCCACTTTGAGGAATGGGGGGGTTTCTGCCCGGATAAGGCACAAGATCCCCTAACCACATTTTTTCTTCTTGCAGCAGAGAAGTGTCTTCTTTTATATACTGTTGTTTGGCCACTTCCATCAGGAAGGCTTTGGCTTTTGCAGCTATTTTCATCGGGGAATGCCTCTCCTCATTGAAGATCAGTTGATTACGTGCCAGCCAAATCTGCCAACAGACATATTTGGGTAATGCTGTCCAGATTTTACTCCAAAATGCTTTTTGGGGGATATGATGGGGATAGAGCTGCCTCCAAGAGGCAAAGAGTTCCGCTGCTGTGTTAAAGATTGGGACAGTGATCTGCAAATCCATTAAGATGAGCCTCCAGACATCCTTTGCCACGCTGCAACCTATGAACAGATGCTGGACTGTTTCTATGTTGTTATTACACATCACACACCTATGTGGCCCATCAATATTTCTTTTCTCCAAATTATCTCCTGTGAGAATTTTATTATGAATCACCGTCCAAATAAAAAAATTCACTTTAGGTGTAGCAAATGAGTCCCATACTTTTTTCCAGAAGTCTGCTGTGTGATTGCTGTTTCGATTGCCCTGCATTACTTTATATCCAATTGCAGTGGAATAAACACCTGTTGGGCCCCAACCCCAACTGTCTCTTGCGGCTTTATGGACCGGTGCAACATCCTCCAATTGGTCTTCGAGCTGAGCTTGTTGGTGATTCAATCGATCTGGAACTCCATGAAAGTCCCAGCCCTCCCATTCCCCTCGCGAGTTCCACTTTGCTAACTCAAATAGGCGATTAATACCAGCACGCTCCAACCATACTTTCAGCTCTGTTATGTTTCTGTTTTCTTCCAGAGGGGCGTTTCCCATAATGCGATCCTTCCATAGTTGAATGCGCTTTCCACTTCCTGGTATTCTATATACCTGTTTTAAAAATTGTTTGCTGCTCTTGCAACACAGACTCCAGACGTGCGTGCTCTTGATAGTGGTTCTGTTTATTATATTGCTGAGATCGGATTTTACTCCATACTTCAACCTCAGCGTGCTGCTGACTGGATGGGTGGGATCATGAAGAAGATTCCACAAGATTTTGCCACCTAAGGCGAAGTTAACAAGCAGGGGGTCCCTAATTTGCAGTCCCCCTTCCTCTCTTGGCCTTTTGACAACGTCCCAACTCACCAGATGCATTTTATTTTCGTTACCTTTGCCTCCTTTCCACAGAAAGTCTCTGAGTAGTTTGGAGATCTGCTCCATAACATTTCTGGGCGCCAAAAGAAACGAGGCCTGGAAAATGGGAAGCGCAGACAGCACTGATTTGATCAGTATAACTTTGCCTCCCATGGTCAACCAGTAACCCCCCCATGCAGCAATCTTGCTTTTGATTTTCGAAATTATATCGCTCCATAAATCTCTTTTGTTGATTCCCGAGATAATGGGCAGGCCTAGATACTTGAATCTGTCCCAGTGTGCTTGTCCTTTAAACCCAAGAAGAGTAGTTATGGCTTCAAGTTCTTGCTGTGAAATATTCCAACTATACACTTCGCTCTTACTTTCATTCACTGCAGCTCCAGATACTCTACAATATTTTCTGAGGACGGTGTCAAATGCCCGAGCTATTCTTGTGGAGGCTCCTCCTAAGAGGAGAGAATCATCAGCAAAAAGTGCATGATTCGAAGAGTCTGCTTCTGAAGATGATTTGAGGCCTGGAATGTTCCCAGCAGCTTTCTCAGCATTGAGCTTTCGAATTAAAGAATCTGCCATTAGAATGTACAGGTATGGTGAGAGAGGGCATCCCTGCCTAATGCCTCTCTTAGCTTGGAAGAAGGGTGTTGGGCGGCCGTTGACTAGTGGTGCAATCCATGGGCTGTCAATGCAAGCTTTGATAAGTTGAACAAAATAAGGCGAGAAGCCAAAGGACAAAAGAACTTTACTGAGGTAAGACCGATTCACTCTATCAAACGCATTTGCCATGTCTAATTTAATCACCATTCCTTTCTCTTTCCTCTGTCTGCTGGAATGGATCGTTTCCTGGACCTGGATTACATTATCCAGGATTTGCCTACCTTCCACAAATCCACTTTGAGAGCAGGAGATCACCCTTTTTAACAGTGGTTTAATTCTGTTTGCTAGCAACTTAGCCAGTATTTTATACGATGCATTACACAACGAAATCGGCCTGTATCTAGAGAAATTTTCAGGATTAGAATCTTTGGGTATTAGTGCTAAGTAAGTGGAGTTGGTTCCTCCACCGATCTTTGCTTTTGCCATAAATCCTCTTATCATTTTCTGCAGGTCCGCCTTTATTATATGCCAGCAAGCTTGAAAGAAATGGATTGTGAATCCATCCGGGCCCGGTGCCTTGTCCGGTTCCATGGCCCATATTACATTTATGATTTCCTCCTCCGTTGTGAGTCTGCAGAGGTTTGCATTATCTTCTGGACTGATGAGATTAGGAATATTTGAAAGGAAATCACCAGATTCCTCCTCATTACTCTGTACATCTGCATTGTACAGACTTTTGTAATAAGCTTCAGCAGCTGCTTTGACTTGGTTGAACCCTTTGCAAACTTGTCCTTCTGCTGTTTTGATTTCTGCTATATAGTTTCTTGACAGTCTTGCTCTGTATTGCCTGTGGAAGAAAGGTGTATTCCGATCCCCAGCCTTCAACCACAGACTTCTAGACTTGATTCTCCAATATTCTTCTTCCCTTCGAAAGGATTGATATGCTGTTCGTTGAACTTGAATTTCTGTTTCCAACAATTCTTTTGTGATATCTTTGGCTTCCATGTCATTTTGCAGGTCTTGCAATGTTTGCACTGCCTCTTTTCTTTTTTCAGGAGGAGTATGTGTTGGCTTTTTGATCCATTCTTTCAAGGCATATTTTGTCTCTTTCAACTTCTGCTCCCAAACATAACTTGTGGAGCCGGAAATAGGTTTGGACCAAGCTTTTTTCACAGTATCTAAGAAACCATCTCTCTCGATCCAAAGAGGGCTGAATCGAAAAGGAATGGGTCCAAGATCTTCTTCTTCTTCGAGTAGGAGCTGTATTGGCTTATGGTCGGAGGTAAGTTTTGGCAAAATTTTTGTGATGATAATTTTATTATTCATCATAATGGAACTTTGCACCAGAAAGCGATCTAGTCTTGCAGAGATGTGTTCCAATCCTGTCCGATTATTGGACCAGGTATATATGCCACGAGCTGGGTTGAAATCCATCAGTTCCCAAGTCTGAGAGAGCTCCTCCACCATTGGCAGCAAAGGGTCTCTGCTACTAATTCCCCCCCTCTTCTCTTTTGCTTTCAAAACAATGTTTAGATCACCTGCTATAATGATATTGATGGGGGAATTTGCTTCTAAAAAATCAGAGAGGCTGCTCCAGCACTCTCTTTTTTCAGTGTAAGAGACTGGTACATAAAGATTAAAAAGAGAAATAGTTAACTTACTTGCTTTGTGATTCAGTTCTATGAAGATCCAATGCTGGTTTTCATGATAGTTGATCAGCTGAATTTGGTCTTCATTCCATAGAGTAGCAAGGCCCCCGGAGGTTCCCCTTGCACTAACTGCTTTGCCTGCTTTTTTATGCCACTTTAGTCTATTGGTCTCTAGAAGGGCCTGCCCTTCTATTTTTGTCTCTTGGAGCATGAGTATCTCTGAGGGTTCAGCTTTCAAAAGATCTTTTACAGCCTCAATTTTGGAGGGATTCCCCAGTCCTCTACAGTTCCAAGAGACTAGCTTCATTATTTATTGTTTTGTTGGATGTGGCCTCCCTTGGAAGGCCTTGGTCTGGTATTTCGCCCAATAGACATTTCTATTGTAGGCTGGCTTCCTTGTGTTTTGAGCCTTTCTGCCTCCTCCTCCCTCTTTTCCTTTCTGGATTTCCTTCCTGCTTTTTTTGTTTGACGCTCGAAGGTTTCGTCCTCCGATGTATCCGAGCTCTCCATTGGTTTTTTCCTTGCTATATCCGCATATGATAGGTTTATTGGGCTGTCTTGGTTTGGTTCACTCTGGGTGGCTTCCGCTCCCTCTTTGTTTGGAGGTGTAGTTTCTTCTTGCTCCTCATTCTCCTGCGTTGAGTTAACTTGATGGATCTGCTGTTCGCTTTCTATGCCATTTGGATTTGCCTCCTCTTCTTGGTTTGTTTTGGATCTGTTGGTTTCTCCATTCTTATTGCCTTTTCCTGTACCTTTTTTTGAGTTTGCATTTTTCTGCACTAAGATCCATTGGTCCCCATTTTGTTTGTCGCCTTGTTCCTCCGCCTTCTTCTTGCAGTGTTTTGCAAAGTGACCGTGTCCATGGCAGTGCCTGCATTTAAAAGGCAGCTGCTCATAGTCCAACTCTTGCACGTATGTCCATCCAGCTACAGTAAGTTTAATTGCTTCTGGTAACCCTTCTTCAAGATCCACTTCAACACAGATGCGTGCACATGAATACTGATCCTTCCTAGCAGCTTGATCTATGTATTTTCCCAACGCATTTCCTATGATCTGCAGGGTTTTGTGATTCCAACAATGGAGAGGCAGATGGGGAAGCCGCACCCAAACCGGGACAGCCGAAGGAACGTCCTGAGTTGGGTCAAAGTCTGGGGACCATTTGTTTAGGTATAAGCCCTGGGGGCCCATGAAATAAGGTCCATTTCTGAATATTAATCCTTTATCATCTGGATTTTCAAAGACAAAAACAAAGTAGCCCTTACCCACAAAATAGCTTTTGACTCCCTCTTTAATGAGAGGCTTCCAGTTTCTTTGCGTCCATTCCTCGACCGATTTTGGCGAAGGCCAGAGGCCCGTGAACTGGCCAATGAGGCCTCTTTCAGCCAGATTCAGGGCAGCTCTGCAGGTATCTTCTTCGGGAAGAGCTACTATAGGGATAGAGTCCATCTTTTTCACAAATCTCTTCAGAGACTCAGAGGGAGGGCGCTTTGGGCCCGAGGCAACTAAAGATTTAAATGCCAGAACCTCCGGTGGCAGAGGAGGGGAGGCAGACTCCCCAATGGCCTCCATGATATACAAACGCCCAGATCAGGCCTTGCTAGGGACGCTGAGACAATCACACTAGGGCAGCCATCCAAGAACACTGCACAGTGAGGCAATGAACACCCATGGACAGATCAGCTGCGAATAGAAAAGAGCGCAGCCAATAAAGGAAACCTGTAGAAGAGCTCCAGGCAGATGAAAGAAAGCTCCAGGGCTGGGCCTGAGCGCCCCTCCGGCAGCCCAGCAATCCGAGCCGAGCAGATCCACCAAACGCGGTTAGTCAAAGTTGCAGAGCGCGGTCCATTTTATTGTTGGTCAGATTGTTGCTAAGATGCATGTCAACAAAATGTGTTGTATGAACAAATGCTTCCGAATGTAAATATTTAAATATTGTCTCAATTGATAATATAAATTAATAGTAATAAAAAAAAAATAATTTGTTATATTGTAATTTTTTTTTATTATAAAATTACTAACAAATTTTTAAATAGCAAAAATCATAATATACATTTCACACTAAATTTATAACATATAAATAGTAGTTATAAATTAAGAATCATTTTACCATACAAATTAAAACAATGACTATGTAACCATATTTAAATTTAAATAGTAAGCACATACAAATAATAATATTTACAATGAGATTCTTAACCATGGGTATTCACCCCACTTTACTATAAATATTATTAACTTTAAATAAGTTTCCTCACTACTACTAAAAATGTTCTCAACATGTCCAGATACATCACCCCAATCTAGGAAGGGAATTGAACCTGTGATAAGTGCTATAAAAACCTGCCTCGCCACCATTTAACCAAGACCCCACAGACCAGATTAAATCAAGGTTTTAATAAAAGTAAAAATGAGAGTATTTTTATATATACAAAGATGTGAAATTTTTATAGTTAAATAATATCATTAAGAACCAATATAGATTGATCTTAACTAGGCATCTACCAAGCAATGAGAGGAATCGAATATCTCAAGGTGCAAACCTTTTCTCAAGTTTTGCATTGAAAAATAAGTTTGCATCTTGAGAGATTTGATTTCTCTCGAAGCTTGGGAGATATGAAGTTAAGATGGCTCTATACTGGTTTTTAAGAAGTGTTGTATATTAGATATTTATAAATTTATATTTTTAATTATAATTTTTTGCTTTAGAGGAAAATTAAATTATAATTTTATGTTGGTTTTCTTAGATTTTAATAATCTTTATTAGTAAGAATTGTATGGATGTTTTGTCCTTGCCAGAGAAGTTAGTAATTAGTTCTTATCAATTGTAAATTCCGAATTGACACCTATAGTAATAGAATATATTAATACCATCGCATATATGTGACCTAGTCATATAGTACAACTGGTCTATTTATAACTTACAATAACAAGGGTGGAAGTTATAAGCTCAACATGCTACTTGTGGTAATTGAATCTTTGTGATGAGGATAAAAATCATCCCTACTTCCCCATATTAGGTTTTGAGCGAGGTGATAGGTGAGAGGACACATGATAATCGTTCCATTGAGTAATAATGGAAAGGGGCATGACATGCCGCCCCAGCCAATTAGAGTAAACGAGTATCACTTCCAATTCATTGCATGAGGATTAATTACTTCATATAACCATCACCCCAACCCACTCATCAATGTCACGACAGTGAAAAATGTGGGAATATAACCCTTCATGGAAGAATGATACTACAAAATTTAAGTGGGATTGGAATTTTAATGGAAACTTGTCCCCCTATATTAGAGTTGCTTGGAGAAAAATTTATGGTGAGTAAGTCTTTGCTAGAAGTTCATTTCTCTATAGAATTGTTTCACTATTTCCTTCGTATCCATCCTCATTTTCAATGGAAAAAAATGGGAATTCTATTTTTATCATCTCATTAGCAATGGGATGATTTTAGGGTGAGGAAAGATCGATTAGGGGTTGGAAAGTGAAAGGAGTTTGCATATCCTTTACTGGTTCCTGGTGCCACAATGTAGTCTTCATTTTTCAATATTCTTAAGCTTATGCATTTGTCTTGATTTCATTTGAAGTAATGACTTGTCAACATGATTTTTATGGATGAGGAGCAACCCATTATGAGGCGTGAGGAGGCTCCTATGCTTGTTTCCGGGAAAAATATTTTGCATGTCATTTCATGAACATACTCCACCCAATATCTAGAGCAAATTGCAGGAGGTAGAAAAAAAATTATTAGAGAGAGAGTTTGTCTTTCGAACACGAGAAATTATAGCAATAAAAGCTGCATAAATCCCAAACATTGGAAAAACTCATGGGAGGCAGGATTAATCCTTTGATATTGTAGACTTGTACTGGAAAATGAAGTCTTTATTGGGAAATGTGTTGTTGGATTGCCATGATGTAAAAGTTGAGATATTTCTTCGACTTGATGAGTTAAAATTTTAAGAGAAGGAACTAGACTGCAGATTAGAAATAATTGAGGAACATTTGTGTCTCTCTCTAAATCCTAGGAGCTTCACTGAACAAGGAAAAAAATCCATTGAGGTGGAACCATTAGAATTTACATAATATTAATGGTTTTCTCCTAGTTTAGTAATTTTTTTTATCCACGAGTTATCAACCTAGGCATGTTTATTGATTAGAAATTACTAGTTTTAGTAAGAGACTTTATTTATATTTCGATTACAATTTTAGACCCTCTGAAAATTAAGAGCTTGATGCACACCCTAGTTTTCTAACATTGCCACTAGTCTGGTTTCTCTAATGGTAGACTAAGGCAAGCTCTAAATATTTAGACCAGTACATTTCCAATATATCTATAGAATTTTAACTTCATACAAAAAAAAAAAAATCTTCCAACCACCCAAAGTACACCCATTGACACACACACTCTATATATATAATGTTGGGAAAAAGGCTTCACAAGGTTAAGGTCAAGAATTTCAAGTAAAAATATTTTCAAAAATCAAAACTTTCTAGCTGAAAAAGGTGATAGGTCTTTTCCTTTTTTTTTCTTCTTAGTTTTAATTTAATGCCTTTTAATTTTGGCTTTTTTTATTGTTTGACTTTTTATATTCACAAATAGATAAATATCTATAATATAAATATAATCAATGTAAAGTTAATGACAAAGTAATCACGCTAATATTTAACTTTGCAATGAATAATAATAAAATTCCTATTTTTCCAATAAACTAAAATATATAAAAACATTTTAAAAATGAATCCATCTTATTAAAAATGTGCCAGTTTTTAAATTATATGTTCAAAAAATTGAAATATTTTAATTATTTTTAAGGTGAGAAACAAATTTTTAATAATAATAATCTACTAATTATCATCATCATTAATATCTAAGTATATATCACTTTTAATAATTTGTATGACCCAGTTCAGCTGTGGCTCTTGGGATAGCACCAATAAGTCAAAGTCTAACCCTCTGTATAGGTTACTGCTTGTGAATCCTAGGAGTTGCTCCCAGTCGACTTCTATAAATAGAATTTATGAAGGAAATCAAATCAATGGGTCCATCTGCATTACTGTTACTTCTTGTCTGTATGTTCTCCTGAATAGGAACAATCTGATCATGGGGAAACGCTGCTTACGCTTTGAAACAACCAAGGGCAAGCAGAAGATTCAACAGGAACATGTGCCAAAGAAACGCGGAAGAAAAACTAACCAGGAGCACTTGGAGAACCTTGTAGTTAACTACATTCTGGGCAATTCCTCTCCAGCCCGTAATCAAATTTGTGGATGGGAAAGAGATCTTCAGACGGACCCTGAAGACAATGAAACTGAAGCTGAAATTCTAGATTTCATTCAGGACCCTGGCAACACCTAAGGTCGTCTTACCTTACTTAACCAAACCATTCATACATATTGGTTAATGAAATGTCTTCTGGCAAAAGCAATAAAAATTGTTCAGCCTGCCTAGCTCAAAGCAAGACATCCAAAGACAGAACTGCATCTCAAAGATCTGTTGGAGAATATTGAAAGCCAGCTGCAGCATATTAAAATTACACAATATCAAGCAACCGACCGCATTCAGAGAATGGATGACAGGATGGGCCGCATGGAGAAGCTGCTCTAGCAGATGCAGCAAGTCGACATGCCTGGGTCTCATGCGAAGGACCCAACTCCAGTTTCCTCTTCAGATGGTTAGATTTTATAGTATTTTGATTTATGTTTTTTTTGAAAGTATGTGAACTTATTCTACGTTATATGCTTGAACATAATGCAATAGTAGGACAGATAGCTAATGCGGCATATAGAAGGAAGAGACAATTTCAATTTTGGCATGCTTTCAATGCACTCAGATGGCCAACAGACTTAGTTTCCTACGGGCAGGTTGAGGCCACAGTAAGAATTTTATATTGTAGCCTGTCCTTCAATTATAAATAGAAAATAGAAAGGTCCCACCTAATTTACAAAAAAAAATAAAAAAATTGTAGTATATCTAGGGAATCATGGAGGAAGATTAAGTGGGATCTAAAAGCAATTTATAACCTACAACCTCAAGACTAAAGGAAATACTCCCTAACTTATCTTATGATTGAAGCTATATCTTCCCCCATTGAAAGCATGACTATCACTAGATATCTCACGTATAAGAAGAAGTTAAACAACATGGAAGCCAAAAGGTTTCCTAAAAATGTTTCTAACTCTAGCCAAAACCGCACTTCCAACTCAAGTGAGGTTGGCATGAGGATGCCCAATCTTAGCTAGACTATTTGGGGGTAAAGGAAGAGATCATCTTGAAGAATGATGATAATATTAAAATGCTATTACTTCCAAATTAAGGATAAATGTAGGATGATAAGGAGTTAGAGGGTAAAATGAAGTTAAGGTATTATAAGGAGGTGATAAAACACAATCTTGAAAAGCAAAATTATCTTGTTGTCTTGACCAGTGCTAAGAAGAAAATGAGCATTGTCAAGATAAGAAAAAATTCTCATGAACTTCAAGTGAAATCGGGTGTTGGTTCCCAAAACACCTCGGGACGAAAGAGTCTGTCACCTTTGCGATACTAAGAGGGTTGAAGATGAAAATCACTTTCTCTTGGACTTCCCAACTCTTACTCACATCCATTCTAATTTTCAAAATATTTGTCACACTACCAACCTTTCTGACTTGTTAAGTCAACAAAACTATGGTGATCATATAAACACTTCTCTCTTTTCATTTTTATTATAAAATGCTAAAAATCTCGATTAATCTTTTACTTTTTTAAAGTCCAATAAACTATATTAATATATTAGTAAAACTTAATCAACATGTATTCTTCATATGCTTTAAAAAATACTATAAATAAACTATTTTCTTACCCATAAGAATCCATCGAACAAAAACAATTTTGGTGAAGTTAAGTATGAACTAATTATAAAATTTAATTATAATATTATAATATTTAACATGTAATTTCATTGTATTAATGATGTGTTGTTGATTCATTATCGACAATGAAGATGATATTAGGTTGGTAAGAATTGCATGTAACGTCACTAGTGACCATTTATTAGAGTCCATGATGCGTGCAAACTTTTAAAGGTTATCTTTTTGTCCGATGGTATGGCTTATGCCAAAGTTGTATTATTATTATTTTAATTTCATTTTGGATTTATTAAGATTCATGACTAAAATTTAAGATTCGCTTTAAAAGATTTTACGGAAATCCCCTTTGTATTATTGTTGATTATATTTTTCTTTTATGTTTTTTAAATAAAAAATTTAGTATTTTTTAATATAATTAAATGAATTTTAATATCCCAAATTTTAATGTATTATTTTTAAAGATAAGTATAGGAATTTAATATTCTGAAATGGGTAGGTGGACATAATTATTTGTGAATTTTAAATCAGTGACTTATATATTAGAAAATATCTTAACAACATACAAATCATTATTTGTATTTTAAAAATGATTGAAAATTTAATATTATTAGATTATTATAATATATATGAGGTGTTTTTATTTTTATTTTTATTTATTTATTTAATTTGGAATAAAAGTATAAGAAATTTTAAAATATTTTTTTACATTTTATGTCTAGTTCTAAACTATTTGAACTAACTCTTCAAACTCAATTAAAATTTAACTATAATAAATATTATTATTTTATTTAAATTTAATTATTATAAATTATAAATTAATTTTTTAATAAATATATTATTTAATTATAACTTTTCCGGGACATCACATAAGAATTTTAAGAGACCGACGTGAACTACCAACTGTAATTCATCATCAGGATAAGAAATATACTATTATAAAAATTCTGAAATTTATATTTTAAATTTTTTATAATTTTTTTTTTTTAAATAACCTATGATAAAATATTATAAAATTAAAATTAATTTAAATATACCATTTTTATTAATAAAATAAATAAAAACTACATTTTAGGTGGTAAAAATTATTTATATATAAATATATTAATTCGTTTATAATACATATCTAAAAAGATATTAGAACAAACAAACAATTATTATTAATAAAAAAATAAAAAATAAATACATTCCATAATACATATCATAAAAACGAAAATAAAAAATAAATATATTGTATAATAAATATCATAAAAATGATTTGTATATGAGTAAGTTAATTACACCTTAAGGCATTCCTATTTGAAAACAACTCCCCTAGCTACCATTGTGTTAATGTTTGAACCGTTGGATCAAATGTTAGACGATTGAAATGTTTTAGGCCATTAGATTTACAAGTAAATAGTTTTATATATGTTTTTTATAGTGTTAGTTTTTTTGTTTTTAATAAGTTAGATTGAATTTAGGATTTGGTGAGACTATGTCAAATTACACAAAAATAAAAATAAAAGTAAATTAAATAAAAAGATTGACATAATGTAATGGACATTTTATCTAAGTCAAAATACAATAAAAAATAAAAATAATAAACTATAAAAACAACCTATGGTATTCATGTGGAATGTATTTTATTTAAAGGGGGAAATTAATATGGCCTAGATTAATCTTAACTATGGATCTACCAAAATCCATGAGGGATCAAATGTCTAATAATAATAAATTATAAAAGCAACCCATGGTATTGACCCATGGTGACCCATGGTATTCATGCAGAATGTAGTTTATTTAAGGGGGAAATTAAGGTGGCCTAGATCAATCTTAACTATCCATCTACCAAGAGCCAAGGGGGATCAAATGTCTTGATATAGAATTGATCCCTCTGATAAATAATATATATCTAAACTAACTATTTAATAAAATTATTTTTAATTGTTTATAACCATTATTCTTTTAAAATGTTACTTAATAAAATGTATCTAAATTTTCATACATCAAAATATACATAGTTTTTCTTGTTCTATATTATTTTGTTACAACTATTTTATAATTCAAAAAATACATCGTTTTTTTTGTTATATATTATTTATGTTACAATTGTTTTATTGTTCATGAGTAGTATTTCTAAATATATATATAAAAAATTAATATAATATATATCTTATATATATTAATGTTATTAATTATTACGCTGTATATGCTTCGTATTTGAAAATGAATTTTTGTTGACAGTATCAGAGCGTACGTGGTCCCCCAGATCCGCCGTAAGGCGTTCTTATTTGAAAACAACTTTGCTGATGTGCATCGTGTCATAATGTGAACCCTTAGATCATATGTTAGACGATTCAAACATTTTCAACCCTTGATCTAAAAGTTAGTTTACAATGCAGTTATGAAGGTAAGGCATTGGCCGACCTGCACATTCTCGTATTTCGGATTTCAAAGATGCGTAGGGTTTTTGTGCTGTCTATGTGTTGATAACAGAGGTTTGTTTCTTAGCTCGTTGTGAGCATGAGCGAGAATGGCAGGAAACTGCACATCTACATAGTTTCAGGTAACCTCGTCGTGGGACGTCCTTCCTACACAATTTCAGGTTAGTTTGCCATTTGCGAATTTCTTGATCTGTAACTGTTTTTCTTGTAGATCTGTTTGTTATCCTTCAGGGCACAGGATTTTCATTACCCTGGTTTTCAAGGGTTACTGAAATATGGTTAGAGGGTTTCGCATCCTTACGGAAAAGTAAGTAAACGGTTGTGTGTAGGCTGTGGGCGGGGTCTTCAATGGCTACGGCGTCGAGGGCAGCAGCCACCTGTTTGGCCTCTTCTCCGATACCTGCGTTGCCTATGAGCTCGTCTTGGCTAATGGTGCTCTGGTCAGGGCCACTGCTGACAATGAGTACTCTGATCTACCCTGGTTTTCAAGGGTTACTGAAATATGGTTAGAGGGTTTCGCATCCTTACGGAAAAGTAAGTAAACGGTTGTGTGTAGGTCGAGCCAACATTGGTATCTTCTGGGAAAGATTTTGGTATCGGGAGTAGAACTGAAGAAGGGGAGGTGGCACCCCAGCTGCTCCCCGAGCTCGATGATCTCACTGTGGCCGGGGTCATTAATGGCTACGGCGTCGAGGGCAGCAGCCACCTGTTTGGCCTCTTCTCCGATACCTGCGTTGCCTATGAGCTCGTCTTGGCTGATGGTGCTCTGGTCAGGGCCACTGCTGACAATGAGTACTCTGATCTCTTCCATGCAGTGACCTGGTCGCATGGCTCCATTGGCTTGCTTGTCGGAGCCGAGTTCCGACTCACTCCCGTCAAGGAATACATGAAGGTCACTTACAGTCCTGTGACCGGTACCCTGGATGACATTGCCAGCCACTACCTGGAATCTTACCGCCTCCCTCAAAACGATTATGAAGAAAAGGTAAATTTGATCACAAAGACCAAATGTCTTTTTGTGGGATTTGAATCTTAAATGTCACTCGGTAGGACTAATCTTGGTAGGTCATTTCACTTTACCGGGATTTGAATTTTGGTAGGACTGGAATCTTGGCAGGGCATATCACTCACCAGGATTTGAATTTTGGTGGGATTTGGGATTGTATTAGTTACCCACTTTCACAGAGCTGGCAAAGCACTATTGGCATTTTGTCCTCTTTTTGATGAAATGGTGTTTATCATTTGATTGTTGTGCGGGTGCCTGATTTTCTTGAAACTATGATCTTCAACGACACAAACGCTGTGATCACAACAGGCAGGTATGCTTCAAGAGAAGAGGCGACGCGCAAAGGGAATGTGATTAATGAGATTGGATGGTGGTATAAGCCCTGGTTCCACACCCATGTTGCCACTGTGTTGAAGAGAGGCAAGTTTATTGAGTATGTGCCTGCTCGTGAGTATCACCATCGGCACACCAGATCCTTGTATTGGGAAGGCGTTCTCATTGTTCCCATGGGGAATCATCCCCTGTTCCGCTTCTTCCTCGGATGGCTGATGCCCCCCAAGATTACTTGTCAACATATCCTTTCCTTCTGCTCTTTAAACAATTACACTTCTCAGCTTGAATCTTATGGCAGCAGAGCCGACAGAGAAAAATGTATGTTTATCCTGTATTGCCACCATCTTACAATGTTCTCTATCTGTGACATGTGTTTTACAGCTTTAAGTGCTTTCACAGTGAATTATATTTGAGTGTGGTATAATTCAAATAGCAGTGGATGCTAATACCCATTTGTACAACTTGCAGATAACTTAACAGAAGCTTTACTATTTCTCTCTCATTTTATGGGAGATGTTCATCAGGTCATGTCCTGTCTATTTTTACATTTTCGATATGGATAATTTATTGGGAACTTATTCATTGATACTGATTAGTGAAAAATATATTTGCAGCCTTTACATGTGGGATTCAGTACAGATGAAGGTGGAAATACAATCATATTAGACTGGTACAGGAAAAAGAGTAATTTGCATCATGTAAGTAAATACAATATCCTCTGCCCTGTAGTTGGATTAAAGTTATTGTGCAATGAAAGATTTTTATGATGATGACCTTGAGGTGATGATCTCATCAATTCAGAGAAATATTACTGTATGTGCCTTCCTCTCTCATTTCAAAAGTGCAGTTGACTTGGTGGATTACTTATTTAGTTTATCATCTACCCTAGTCAATCTTTATAACGGGTTGTTTAGTTTGGAGTCTAGGGACTATTAGCTGGGTGAGGATATTTGTTTGAGTTATATATATACTTACATATACATTTTGATACTTACAACGACTATTGTTTCTATGGGCAAGTGCAGCCACTGCTAAGTGAAGAATCATCAATGGCAGTGAAGAAACTGCTCCCTGAGTATGGCATAATGAATCTCAGAAAAAAAGTTTCAAGTTGGGTTTCTATTAAAAGCATTTATCTTAATAGGTTTTAATGCCGGGCATGCTAAGCAAGAGAATTGGCATACATAGCTGATTCCTTTAATGGAGTATGCTTAGCTTCATGAAAATAATTTCCAGGTGTACAAAGGTCCAGTTAGGAACGTAAACCCTTCACTTTCACGATAACAGTTTTTTACGCACTTCATACTATAATAAAATCTTTAATACTGAAAACACTCAGCCATCCACCAAAGACAATTTATTGTGCTCACTAATATCCATCTGCTCTATTATATGTAGTTCAAAACATTAAATCCAAGCATTCCAAAGTTACAGAATAAAAGCCATATACATTCATATCTGCATAATAGCAGATTAGTTATAAGACAAGTAAACTATTTCATGGATTTCAAAGATGAAATATAGATGAAAGGCATTTACATTCAGATCCGCATAATAGTAGAATAGTCGTAAGACACAAGCAAACAATTTCATATATATTGACCAGAAAAACTTAATACTGATAAAAGAGAGTCCCAACATATTGTCAGTGGTGCTGACCACCAGAAAAATCTTCCAACTTGACATAAGAAGGTCACTCATGAGCTGGCTGAACAGGGGTACAAATACGGGGTCACAAGTTCACTAGCAACACTCAACCTGATCCAGGAAACCTCGTATAATCAATAATCAGTCTTATTGCACAAACAATCAAACATAGTGAGGTGTACTGTCCTGTTACACCTCACAAGTAACAACATTTACTTCCATGTTTCTCACCACATGCGGAAAGAACACTGGTAGTTGACTAGAAATGCCAGCGTTCGAGTAATGGTGATCACTACCACTAACGACATTTATTTCCATGTGAACCACCATGGGATCAAAAGGGAGAGAGCCTGTTTCTAGTTGACTCCCAGTGTTCATTCAGCATATAGTGACCACTACCAGGTCATACCTTCCCCTTTTTTAATTGAAAATGAATCATATCATTTTACCATAGATCGATATAGATGTACAACAACAATGATACATCAAGGAGCTAATGAATGGAGAGTTGTGGCACAAAATCACTCTTTCTACTTAAGCAATGAGAGCAAGCATGTCATCTTCAGCTCTAACTGGAAGAGAATGTATACTTTTCCTAGAAAGGGGCATTACAAGATCAACTTAAGGCACTATTTCTCAAGTAAGCACAAATGGCAAGTATAGCTGGAGAAACTGGGCAGAGGAGAATGGAACAGTTCATTTGCCTATGATCTTTTCATCCAAACTACTCAAGTTGAAAAGGTGGTTATTCTACTGTTCCACTTATATCACAACAAGGAATGGGCTCTGCTTCATTCAAAATTGAAAAACTTCAGTATGGCTTGGAAAAGAAGGCGGGGTTTCTTAATTAAGGTTTAAAATCCCTAACCTCATTTGGAATTCCTTGTGTCATCTTATAGATTACCATATTCATCTTCAATACTCCATGATCAAATGCCTAATCTACTGACTAGTCCTTCAGAAAGTACATGGTTTGGGTTTGAAGTTCTTGCCAACAACAAAGCAAGCACTGGCTACTTTTGCATTAAACATTGGCACATCCCATGCATATGGAGCATTTGCACCTAATTTATGATTTCATAAAAATTAGGATGTCATCAACAAAGCACAGACAGTAGCAACTTTACATATTCTCCCCATAACATTTACATATGCAAAAAATTGGTGTTTTATAGTTGCAAAACATCTCAAAAAGGAATATCATTCGTGAGAATTCATATCGAGAATTCATATCAATTCCGAACCTAAAATAATACTATACGTGCCTATTTCTCTTCTAGCCTGTCTGTTTTATTTTTTGACTGAGGTCAAGACTCCAAACAAAGGACAAAACAGAACATTTCTTTACCAGATAAAATCTTTTTCCAACACTACAAAAAATGGCAAAATCACATAATACCAACAAATGATGATAAACACACTGCAAAAACAGTAAACTTGCTCACCAGGTACAGCACTTCGCTAAAGCAGTGAAAAAGAACAATATCCACAAAGGAAAAATGTTTAAAAAACTGAGTATCAGACAATAATGATAAGCACGCTGCAGAAAAGGAATAAACAATAAATTTGTACAGTACATATAACACTCAGGAAAGTCCCAAATTATCGACAATAATAATAATTACAATCTAAAAAGGATGAAACAAAAAGTATTCATTGGATACAGAGCTTCATCAGGACAGGAAAAACAAAAGGTAAAATCACACAATATTGAAAATCTAATGGAAAGAATACTATACACACACAAATAATGAATAAGTGGTAAAAGGGGAGGAAAAAATCAATTTTCATTCCATGGAGGGAAGTTCGTTGAAATAACTTAAGGAAAAGTTAAAACTCTCACAGGTATCGGCAATAATTTTACAGCACTGATTAAAAAGATTCAAGATACAGTGTGAAAACCACAATTTTTTTTTTTTTACTAATAATTCATTGACATAGACCCTGTGTTAAAGTTTCTACGCTGCAAAAAGGATATACACAGAGTTCCGTATTGAAACAGGGGGACGAGAGCTAACTATGTTGGGTTTAGCAAAAAAGGTTCTGTGAGTTGATCTGATGTTCCCTACCAAAGCTTCGTGGAAAATTCTATCCCCTGGCAGAAACTTATGTTTTTAGATAAAACTAAAGATTTAAGAATCAAGATACAATGTCAAACCCAAATCAGAAGCTTCGGTTATAATTCATTGTCATAGACCGTGGTGTTAAAGTTATTGTGCTGCAAAAATGATATATACAGCGTTTGCAAGCCATATTAAAACAACGAAGAAAAAGTTAATTATTTAGGGTTTTTGTAAAAGGGTCCTATGAGTTGATGTGATGATGATCCCCTTTAAATTGAACAAGTCAGTCAAAGACTAACCAGATCTATCAGAACCAGTTTGGAGACAGGTTAACTGGTAAATTGGATTCAACAAAAACAGTAAAAGAGCAAACTATTTCCCTGATGAGGGGTCAAAGGTGTTACCTAATGGCTAACTCAATGAACAGCGAGAGCCTACACAATATAAAATTAATAATTTCAAAACCCAGTGCAGTTTCCAGAAATGACAGAATTCATCAAATTTATTAATTTCATATATGCTGTTTCACCAATATAATTCCATCGGATACTTACTCTACTGGTAAATATGCAATTAGGATGCCTAATCTACTGGTAAATGGTAAACTGAATTCAACAGAAACAGTAACCTCGGCAACCAAAGCTCTGGATGCGCCTCAGGTTTGTTCTTGGATCCTCATCAAATTTTCTGTTCGGTCCCCTTTTTTTTTGCCTTTACTGAATCTTTTGTTATTAAAACCAGAAACTAGTTAAGGACAACCTTGGCGCTATGTCCTAACGTTGAGGTTGCTGGATTCCGACTGGATTGCATGGAAGATGAGGTCAATTTTCTACAGAAGATGTTATCAGGGGAGGGTGAAAGCATTGGATTTTGCCAAAATGACTTGCAGTATGCAAACATGATGTTTAACGATGAAGATAAGTGCCTGATAATCATTGTGAAAATACTCCACCTAAAAATCTTTATAGACAACTTTTTTCATGATTTGAAGGAATTCTTTACTGCTCTCATCAACTAACCAGTTGCAGAACTTTGCAATTAAAAGTAATACCAGGGTTTTCTGTTTTGAACCATTAAATCTAAAAGAATTCTCTTACAATGTTTATGTATTTTATTTTGGTTTTATGAGTTTAATTAGTAAACAAATATAAATAATTTTAATTTTTAGTTTGAAGATCTGTTTAATCATGTTAAAAGAATACACATAACAACACAAGTGTTTTATATTTGTTAGAAAAAATGGTGGAGATTAACCTCTATTTCTCTTCATAGTGGACCTGGCCAGAATCATGAATGGCAGGTTGGATATTGTTATATGCAGATTGGACCTGCAGGTTGGATATTGTTATATGCAGATTGGACCTTCATTCAAAATATCCCTTTGCATTTTGGAACTAGCCAGAATCATGAATGGGCAAGTTGGACCTCATAATGGAATTGGCATCAAAATTTCCACCTCGAAGTATTCTTACAATGACAGCGTCAGCCGCCTCATCTTCAAATCTTGCCAGTCGACATCAACAGATTGAAAACTTCTTATTTCCAGTTTGCTTGGAGTCATTACATCTTTACTCCTATTAACAATTGTATTCCACATAAGAATCTTACGGCGTTTCCTTTGCAACATTTGATGATGGTGCAATGGGACAAGAATCCTGAAACAGGGAGTTGGGTATTTTACCACACATTAAAAACCTCCAGGAAGTATCCATGGTTGATGTTGTATCTGCGTGCTGATGCTACTCAAGGCTACTCTGGAGGATACCATTATGAAACGCGGGGATGATGAGGCAGCTGCCAGAGTCACCAAATTTTAAGGTTCGTTTGACCCTCAATATAACACAAGGGGGTGGTCCAAAGGGCCAGTTCTATCTCACTGATATTGGGAGTTGCTGGAAAAATGATGGAAGCCCATGTGATGGGATGTACAGACTGATGTTACTAGATACAGTGAGATGATCATTAACCCAAATGTTCCCAATTTCTGCAACCCAACCGCCCTTGCTAATTGTCCCCCTTATCACACCACTGCCCAAGGCAACAAGATCTATAGAAATGATACAAATAACTTCCCATATACTGCATACCACTATTACTGCTCCCCAGGCAATGCACAACATTTGGAGAAGCCTTCTGGCATTTGTGATCCATACAGTAATCCACAGGCACAGGAAATTATGCAGTTATTGCCACATCCAGAATGGGCAGTCCATGGTTATCCCTCCAAGAGTGGAGAAGGATGGATTGGTGATCCTAGAACCTGGGAACTAGATCTTGGAGCCCTCTCTAGCAGATTATACTTCTATCAAGTAATTCTTTTGTTTTATTATATTCGATTTTTGTTGACATAGAATTCCGGAATAGCACTGTATAGACCTGTGATCAGTCCAATTTTTTTTGTTTTTTTTATATTAGTAAGTTTTCAGTGTTAACTATTTAAAATTGCTTCCTCTGTTTCTTGCTCCAAGTTAAATACCCAACCCCATATTTGATTCATGAGTGCCTTGATGGGTGTGGTGTTGCAGGATCCTGGGACTGAACCTGCAAGGAGATTATGGACTTCGATTGATGTTGGCACTGAAATATATGTGCGTGACAAGGATGAAATCGCAGTATGGAGTGTTAGTGACTTTGACGTTGTTATTCCGGTGGCAAATAGAACCTGAGAATCAGTTACACTTCATGAAGATGAAGTATGCTGCTGTAATAAATCCAACAAGTATCCAGACTCAGTCAAACTATTTCATTCAATCATTGAAGTCAATTGGTGGATGCCATTTTTTGTTCTTGAGGTTTTCGTGCCGTCTCTCACTGTCAACAAATTCTGAAATATGCAGAATTTTGTGGCCCATTGAAGTGGCAATGAGTTTTCTTATTATAATTACTTTTATATTTCCATCTTATTGAAACCTACGTAGAGAGACAATTTCCAATTGGAACTCTATTTGGATAATATTTGTTTCTACTGGATTCCCAGGTCTGATGTCCTATTAAATGTGCTCACTGTCAGCCACGCATTTCATAAAAATATAGCTCAGAAGTCAGTGAAGAATTTTTCTATAAACTTATTAACCTTGATGTCTGAGACATCTTTTACAGATCTAGGAGAACGCATGGCAGATTTCCTTTTTGAATTGAACCCTCAAAATTACTGCCCTTATGTACTTATTTCAAACATTTATGCTTCTTCTGGCAAGTGGAATGGCGTTCAAAGGGTGCGAAAAAATGATGAAGGACAAAAGGGTAAACAATACTCCTGGATATAGTTGGATTGAGGTGAGTAAACATGTGCATGCTTTTGTTGTAGGAGACAGATTGCACCCTTGAACAACGAAAATTTATGAGAAGTTGAAAGGATTATCTATGCAGATTAAGGCAGCAGGATATGTGCCTGACACAAGTTTTGTCCTGAATGATGTAGAGGAAGAGTAGAAAGAACAACTTCTTAGCCACCATAGTGAGAACAACAACTTGTAAACATCTGCACTAAACCTGTGGAATCACCTACTTTTCTTCAGTTACAATTAATGCTTGGGGTAAAAGAAGTTGTGCTTGGGGGTCATGTTAAGTCTTCTTACCTTCATTTTTGTTTATGTTGCTTTCTCTCTTTCAGGGAGGAGCTTTTTCCTACAGGTTTTTCTCATTTGTGATGAGAATTTGACTTTGGAGACCCATTTTGTCTTCTTTATTTACTCTTACATTTCACTCAAGGGGGACTGTTAGAATAATTTTCCAATGCAGGGCCAACTATCATTAATGGTAAGTTTACATAGATACCATTTACAGAGGCATCCTTACTGTCCACCTCTGAAAAATATATTTTGTCATTTTTGGGCCCTTTGCATTCTTATATATGTTAGATATTCTCTTATATTTGACCCACAACTACATCAATTCCATTCTGTCTTGTAGAAGATTTTATTTTGGTTTTTCTATAGTTTCTATCCCTCCAACATTCTTTTAAACATCATCAGTTTTTGTTGTTTTGGCTATCTGTATCCTAATTCCTTTATATCTATTTTTTACAATCAATATCTTAATTTCTCTGTTTAACATCAAATTAATTACAATTGATTTCTTTCTAGCTTCTTCCTTACGGCGTTTCCTTTGCAACATTAGGTGCAATTGCTAGTTATGCTTTAAGGCATTCTTATTTGAAAACAACTCCCCTAGCTGCCAATGTGTCCATGTTTGAGCTATTGGATCAAATGTTAGATGATTGAAACGTTTTAGGCCATTAGATCCACAAGTTTTAACTTTAAATGATGTTATTAAAAATTTGTTAGATTTAAATAAAATTTATAACATAAAATTAAACTCCACACAAACCAATTAATTTAAAATAAATGGGTAAAAAACACTATAAAAAGGGAAAATAACTATTGGTCATAATACAATAAAAAATAAAAATAATAAAATAAAATAATAATAAACTATAAAAACAGCCCATGGTATTCATGTGGAATGTAGTTTATTTAAAGGGGGGAATTAAGATAAGTATTTAGGTTTTGGTGACTTTTAAGATAAAACGTTGTTATTAAAAATTTGTTAGATTTAAATGAAATTTATATCATAAAATTAAACTCCACACAAACCAATTAATTTAAATTGCATGGATAAAAAACACTATAAAAAAGGAAAATAACTATTTATGTATTTAAATATTACATTTTTGTGTCACAGTGCTCTCAGACAAAGTATGATAGAAATGTTGTTATGCCATCTGTAACATTTTGACTATGTCAAATTACACAAAAATTAAAATAAAAGTAAATTAAATAAAAAGATTGACATAATGTAATGAACACTTTAACTAGGTCAAAATACAATAAAAAATTAAAATAATAAAATAAAATATTAATAAACTATAAAAACAACCATGGGTCAATGGCCCATGGTATTCATGGGGAATGTAGTTTATTTAAAGGGGGGAATTAAGATGGCTTAGATTAATATCAAGAGCCAAGAGAGATCAAATGTCTTGATATGCAAAGCTCTTTTAGAGTGAAAATAGAATTGATCCATCTCATAAATAGTATAGATCTAAACTAATTATTTAATAAAATTATTTTTAATGTTTATAACCTTTATTCTTTTAAAATTTTACTTAATAGAATGCATCTAAAATTTCATACATCCAAATATACATAGTTTTTCTTATTCTAACAACTATTTTATTGTTCCAAAAATACATGGTTTTTTTTGTTATATATTATTTATGTTACAATTGTTTTATTATTCATAAGTAGTATTTTTTAATATATAAACTAGTATTTGCACCAAATGTTGCAAAGGAAAGTCATAAGTCGATATCATACTCAATAGCATATAGAAGAAGAGTGTAGATGAAGGCAGATGTGATATGTAATGTTATCTAAAGGTGCACAAATTTTTCTCTAAAAGAACTATCAACAATATGCCTAGTTGTAAAAACCTACAATACTCCTCGGTATGAAGTATATATTTGTGCTCTTATGTGAAATATAAATTTAGTTTGCATGATATGATCAAACTTGTATTTTTTAAGTTTTTGAATTTAATAATACTCTTTTGTACATTTCAACCTAGAAGTATATCTATGTACATATGTGTGTGTGGGTGCTCTTATTTGAAGCGTTAACAAGATCCATGAGGGGCCATGCTTGATAGTAAGATTTGATATCATCATTACTATTGGTAGACATAGCGTCCCCATAATAAAAAATCATAAAACAAATGAATGAAATTGCTTTCATCTTCCACGAGATTTTTCCATCCTGTTGGAAATAATCTTCTTCTTCCACAGAGACCGCAACTTCATCATGAGGCCACTGTGTTCTATGCATAACATCTTTCCCCTTTTTAAGTTGTATAATTTTACAAAATTGACACTATATGATTAACAATAGAGTAAGTTGAGACAACCCTAAGGGGTTTTTTGTACGATTTTTACCATAAAATTTCCATCCATCCAATATATATTTCAGAGTCTTCTGAAGAGAGAGTATATTCTAGTTTATAACCTGATCCACAATCAAAGAAAATGGCTAGGGATTTGACAAGTTATTAGTTTATAACTCGATCCACAATCAAAGAAAATGGCTAGGGATGTCACAAGTTGTCATTCACACAATGATGTATTGATATTCTCAGTTGAAATGGATATTAGATGCACAATGATGCATTGAAATTATGAGTTGAAATGGATCCTATTAGATGCATTGACAATTTCTAACAATAACCGCTCAATTTACCCTCAAGTTTTTGAAATCCACAATCAAAGAAATGTTGGAAATGTTGTCATTGATGGCAAAGGATATGGTAAAGGAGGAACACTTGAAACATCAACAAGGCAAAGAGAGAAGCATAGAAGCAGAGAGAGGAAAATAGAGCAGCATAGAAGCAGAGAGATAGCAAAAGAGGCAGCAAGATGTAGAGAGGGTCGAGCAGCAGAGACAAGGTCATTTAAAGAAGCAGGGCAGCAAAAAGAAGCAGCCCAGGTTGTAGAGAATACAGAGAATACAAAGAATACAGAGAAACAGAGAAACGGTCCTGCAATGACATGCACTGCCTGTGCACTGTCATGCACAGTAACTGTAAAAAGGGTATTGGTTTGGTGTTGGTGTAAAAAGGTCGAACCCTAGGTTATAATAGAATAACACTACGCCCGGAAGATTTAAAGACCGAAAAGGGTGTATGTCGGAACCTTAAATGTGTTTCACCATTTGATATTAGAAAAGCTCGGGTATTGTTTAACAAAGAGTTGGGCGCAGTGAACTTGTAGGCGCAGTAAAAAAGGAATCCAAGGTTGATCGGACCTTGAATGCACAGTGTGAATATGATAGAGCTGTGTGTTTTTAACATGTGGAAGCGCAGTGTTGAACTGTTGATGAAACGAAGTTATAATGTAAAGAATTGAATTGTTGATAGCGCGCGGTGCAGAACCTTGAGCCATAGGAAGCAGAACCTTGCATGAACAACGAAATCGAGGGTGAAAATACCAGCAGTATCGCGTGAGTTTGGACGTGGTAAGTGGTTTCACCTTTTTGAACATGATATGGGTCTTCATTCGATGCGTGGAAATAAGTGGTGTTTGAATACCATTTATATCGTGTAATTTTGGAGGATTAACCCACGGAGGAAGAAAAAATGCGATATGTGCTATAGTCGTTCGATTTGGAGCAGAGGAAATCCAACGGTCGCTGTATCACACGATGGACGAAGATTAGTGGCAAGGTACGTTATAAGTTGCTGTGGGCCCAGATGCTTTGTAATATGATGCGATGGTTTGTTTGGAAGCCGGAAGTTAATAAACTATGATAGAATCAAAGGTCATATATGTTATCATTTGTTTTAAATCCAAGGGTGTGGGTTTTATTATAATGTTACAATGGAGGCTGTAATATATGGTGCGAGATGTATAAAGGTTAACATAAGGTAATATGCTGTGGGGCCCAGAACTAATATACGTTTTTCCTTGTGATTAATCAAATTCGGTTTTACCATGAACTCAGTGCAATGTTGATATGTCAGGGTTTAAACCAAAAAGGTTGAAGGCTCTTTAATATCTGTTATCCATTGGAAACGCATTAACCCAATCACACCTTAATATGAATGAGGTGAAGGTTTGCGTTAACGAAATATATATATGTGTTTTGAAATAAATTGTGGGCCATCATATTGAGTTATCCGAAGTCGAGACTTTATAAAATGTGGGCCATACCATATGCTAATATATTATGGTTGAGGTGAAATATCAAAGCCGAGAGTGTGTATTGGGTAATATGCTGTAAACCATTATGTAATAGGGTATTTCAATGGTTTTATAACCATTGTTTAACTCATCGCATCGACAAATAGAAAGAGAAGTGTATATGCGCAGTGGGGTCCGTAGTGAACCATCGCATCAGAGGAGGAAGAGAGACGAACAAATTGAAAATTGCGATTGTGATTGAATGATTGAATGTCAGTCATCGGATCTGATGAAGGATGGATGGCAGGTATGAGAGTCGCTTAATTACATGGTGGGACCTTTGCTAATCGCATCAGCGGAAATCAAATAACCAAAGTTGAAGAGTAAAAGGAAAGTAAAGCGACAAGTATATATATATATATATATATATATATATATATATATATATATATATATATATATATATATATATATATATATATATATATATATATATATATATATATATATATAGGATCATGAACAAAGGAACCATCGCATCGGAATAAAACATAGCAGTGGCACATACCATTGAAAGTTGCGATTGCGATTAATCACATCGGAACTATCGCAAAGGCATCAATCGCATCTGAGTAAAGGCAGAACAACAGAACATGCAAATGAAGTTTGCGATTGCGATCAATCGCATCGGAACCATCGCAAGAGGAGTAATCGCAATCAAAAATCATTGGAGGAGGCTCATCGCATCGGAGAATAAGAAAAGCTCGGCTAGTGGGCATGAAAGGGTGTTTTCTATATTAAAAGGATCTATTATTATTATATCGCCGAGAGACATTTACGTTATATAAAAAGGCAGTTATATATGCAGGAGTTACACAACTGCAGTGAACAGCAGAGCATACAGAAACGAAAAAGACAGAGACAGCAGCAGAAAAGACAAACACGCGGTGATCCAAAAATTGAATGGGTTGATTTGAAATCCATATTGTAACTGAATGTAAATGTTTAATTGGTTTTACATTGTTTGTGATGCATTGGCAAGTCTCCAGAGGAGAACAAAAATCACACTGTAATATTGAAATTTGTACATACTGTTATATTTTTTTTAATGAGTTGGACAAAGGAATGAGAAGGCAGAAGCCGAATAGTCATGGCTGTTCACTCCAAATTCTATGTAGAATACAAACAGTCAAGAGGGGAAATCTATAAATGATATATCATAGATATGCATAAAGTGGTTAGACAATGCAGAATTGAAGCAGAGAAAATAAGAAGAAGATGGAGATGCTGTGAAAAGTCAGAGATGATAGAAGACACATATGAAGACTGGAGGACAGCAGTAAAGAAGGTACATAACAGAGTTGATATCTAAGGTAAATCAGCAAGTGTTTTCTTTTGATAGAGTGAGGAAGTTGGAGCTTCCCTATCAAGTTGTAGCTTGATAGATGTCAGTTATAGCTGACTGAGGTAGGATCCTCTTGTAGGTCAGTGCGTGTAGAAAATAGATGGGAGTTGGTGCTTCCACATCAAGTTGTAGCTCGATAAAATTTCAGTTCTAGCTGACTAAGGTTGGAGCCTCCTGTAGGTTGGTGCCTGCAGAAAATCGTGGTGAGAGGAAAATCAGTGGTGAGAGGGAGTTGGATCTTGCCTTTGCATCACAACAATAATAAGATGTGGTTTTCTCCCTCTATGGGTTTCCACTTATATCTGTTGTCTCTGCGTGTGATTCTTATGTGTTGATATGGTTTATTCAATATGCTTAATACTTGTTGCACTCATAATAAGTCTGTTGTCACATTATCTTAATACTTGCTGCTCCCATATTAAGATTGTTCACATATAAAGTTGATCATGAAATTAAGTTGTAAATAAGCTTAATGGAAAGTTTTAAAAGTTCATGAATGTGTTAAACTGATTCAGCCCCCCTCCCCCCCTCTCAATTTAACTAAGGGTTCAACAATTGGTATCAGAGCAGGTTCCTTTTGTATCAGTTTAACAACTAAAAGGAGATCCTAGGTCCCCAGGATGGCTAGTCAAGAAGTATGCTCAACTAACAAAGCCCCTTTCTTCATCGGTGCAAATTATGCCTTCTGGAAAATCAGAATGAGAGCATACATAATGTCTCTAGGAATAGAAGTTTGGGCTGCTGTGGAATTTGGATATGCGCCAAATTCAATTGACTCGGAGAAAGAAGCAAAACAAGATTTTGTATCTAATGCAAAGGCCATGAATGCAATCTTAAATGGACTGTGTGAGGTAGAATTTATCAAAGTAATGCACAGCAAGACTGCCAAAGATATGTGGGATACTCTAGAAAACATCCATGAAGGAAACAAAAAGGTGAAGACAGCCAAACTTCAAGTATATAGAACTCAATTTGAAAATTTAAAAATGAATGATGATGAAGACATTACCAGCTTCTTCTTAATGGTTGCAGAAATTGTTAATAATATGAAATCTCTTGGAGAAACCATACAAGAATGTGTAATTGTTCAAAATATTATAAGATCTTTACCATCCAGCTTTAACCCCAAGGTTTCTGCCATAGAAGAAACAGCTGATTGGGAAACGTTGACCATGAACCAACTACTTGGAAACCTAACAGCCTATGAGATGAGACTGCCACAGAGGAAGTCAAATGTAAGGGAGGCAGCCTTTAAGACAGAGAAGAAGGAAGAAGAAAAGGAAGAGATATGCTCTTACGTTAATGAAGAGGAGGCCAAATTTGTCAGGAAATTGGATAGAGGCTCAGGTAAATATAAAGGTAAACTTCCATTTAAATGCTTTAACTGTGGAAGAGTTGGACACTATGCTGCTAAGTGTCCTCATAAGAAAACAAAGAATCAGAGTCAAGAATCAGAGAAAACCATATCTAAGAAAGGGAAGAGATTCAATAGAAAGTCTTTCTATGCTCAACAAGACAGCAGTGCATCTGAAGACTCAGATGAACCCTCAAGTGAAGAAGGAACCTCTGAATTTATATTGATGGCTATAGAAGAGCTTGAAGGATTCCTTCTAGAAGATGAGAAATAAGGTGAAGTTTATCTTGAGGGGGAGCTAAGAAGTGCCCTGGAGGAAATTGACAGACTCAAACTGAAGTGTAGAAAACAGAAAGACATTCTCCTCAAATATGTAAGAGAAGAACAAAATTCAGAAGACATTCTCTTCAAATATGTAAGAGAAGAACAAAATTCAAAAGTCCTCATTCAGTTGAAAGTAGAGCTTGAAGAAGCCAAGAAGGTAGAAGACATTTTACTTAAGCAAATTAAGGATAAAATTCAAGAACAAGAGAATTTGGAAGAAGAAGTAGTATGCTTAAGGAAGAAATTATAAAACTCCCAAAGGAAAGTGTCAATAAATACTTCTCAAATGAAAAGCTCAGATAAGTTGAACGAAATTCTAGATGCTCAAAGATCTCCTCTGATAAAAACTAGGATAGGCTATGAAGGAGAATCAAGCAAAGGCAAAGAAAAGGAAAACAAAAATATCATTTTTGTAAAAGCAGATAAGGATAATAAAGCAGCTCAGAAGGTTCCTACAGAAGAAGAAACCTGCAATGAAGTAAACAGAAACCAGAAGGAACCTCAAATGACCAAGAATGAAATAAATAAACAGTCAATTGAAAAAGGCTCATATACTCCTGAATATGTCAAATTTGGAAGCCATCAAAGGAGATTCTTCCCCCCTATGAAAAATGCCACCTGTTATGCCTGCCACAAACTGGGACATATTGCTGCATACTGTCATACAAGGAGAATTAATTAAAACCAGCAAAGGATGCAAACAGTGAAAAGATTACCTCAAGAAAACAAATGGAGAAGGCATCCCTTCATCAGGTATGCAAATTTCTTTTATGGATATTGTTTTTACTGTAAGGAATTTGGCCATAAAATCATAGAATGCAGAACATATGGACAAATATTGATGTTCAAAACCTCAAGGAGGTCTATGAATCATGGAGAGTTTACTCGTACTCATAATTCTGCTAAAAATATGATCAAATGCTATGTATGCCATAAAATTGGACATATGTCTTACAAATGTCCTCTCAGAGAATGTGGTCCATCATCTCAGAAAAGGTACCAAACAAAAGGATGCATGTCGTGGAAAAAGAAAATGAATAAATGTGACCTGGCTCTAATAGCCAAGACCTGAAAATCCAATGGTATTTGGACTATGGTTTCTCAAAGCATATGATTGGAGATAGAAGCAAGTTTATAACCTTTGATGAAAAGAAATCTGGAAATGTTAATTTTGGCAATGATAAAGCAGGGAAAAGCAAAGGAAAAGGCTTAGTCAGTCTGGATAATGGCAGAGGAAAGGCCCAAGATGTACTATTTGTGGATGGGCTGAAAGAAAATTTGTTGAGTGTCAGTCAAATGTGTGATAAAGGCTGTGAAGTTCTTTTTAGAGCACAAGACTGTGAAGTAAGATCAAGCACCACAGGAAAGACCCTGATCAAAGGTGTTCGAATAGAAAGTAATGTCTACATAGTGAAAGAAGAGAATGAAGCATGCCACCTTAGCAAACTTGAGGAGTCATGGTTATGGCATAGAATATTGGGACACCTTAACTTCGACCATATCATCAGTCTGAGCAAGAAGAAAGCAGTCAAAGATATGCCAGCAATAAAGAAGCCTTCAAATACCATATGTAAATCTTTTCAATTAGGCAAACAGACCTGCACATCCTTTAAGACCAAAGATGAGCTATCAACAAGTAGGCCACTTCAACTTGTACACATGGACCTGTGTGGACCTTCAAGAACTAAATCACCAAGTGGAGAATCCTATTTCATGCTGATAATAGATGATTTTTCCAGAATGACATGGGTTTCATTTCTCAAATATAAATCGGAAGCACTTGAGAAATTCAAGATATTCAAGGCATTGGCAGAAAATCAAACAGGATGCAAGCTAAAGTGCATCAGATCAGAAAGAGGAGGTGAATTCACAAACTATGATTTTGCAAACCTATGCAATGAACATGGGATAAAACAACAATATACTATTGTAGGGACACCTCCACATAATGGAGTGGTAGAGAGACAAAAAAGTTCTGTACAACAAATTGCCAAAGCCATGATGCAAGAAAGTAACATTCCCCAAACCTTCTCGGTAGAAGCAGTACACACAGCTGTGCATATTCTTAACAAAGCTCATTTAAGACCAAACAGTGACAAGACTCGTTACGAACAATGGCATGGTAAACCAGCATAAAACAAGCACATTAGAGTCTTTGGAAGCAAGTGTTACATAAAGAATAATGATGAAAATCTGGGGAAGTTTGATGCAAGAGCAGATGAAGGAATATTTTTAGGATATGCATCCAAGAGTAAAGGTTACAGGTGCTACAACAAAACACTTCGGAAAATTGTGGAAAGCATTGATGTAAGATTTGATGAAGAACTACCAAACAAGACAAGAAGTACAGGTTGCAGCAATCCTCCAGAAGATCATGAAGAAGAGAACCAAGATGATGATGAAATAAGCAAGACAACATAAGATACTAAACTGAACTCAAAAGGCCCCTCAAGATACACTCAAAAGAACCATCCAGAAGATCAAATCATTGGGGACAAGAGTGTAGGAGTCCAGACAAGAAGACAGCTAGCTGAACAGATAGAATAGGTATACCTAGCTATATTATCAAAAATAGAGCAAAAGAAGTTTGAAGAAGCCAACAAGGAAAAATATTGGGTGAATGCTATGAATGAAGAACTGGACCAAATTGAGAAGAAAAATACCTGGGAATTAGTTCCAAGAACCACTGAGAAAAATGTCATAGGCTCAAAATGGGTATTCAAGAATAAGATGAATGAACAAGGAAAGGTAATCAGAAATAAAGCCAGACTTGTATGCAAGGGATATTCACAAATTGAAGGTCTTGATTATGATGAAACATTTTTCCCTGTAGCCAGAATAGAAGCTATCATAATTTTTTTGGCCTTTGCATGCTACCATGACTTCAAGGTATATCAAATGGATGTGCAATCTGCCTTCCTGAATGGAGATCTAGAAGAAGAAGTCTACATGGAACAACCTGAAGGATTCTCATTAACAGATAACCAAGACTATGTGTGCAGATTAAAGAGATCCCTATATGGGCTGAAACAAGCTCCTCGTGCATGGTATTCAAGGCTGGACAAGTACTTGCAAAAACAAGGCTTTAAGAGAGGAGGAGTAGACACCAATTTATACATAAAGGCCAATGAAAATGAACTCCTGATTGTAGTAGTGTATGAAGATGACATCATGTTTGGAAGCAGTAAAGATGAGTTAGCAAAAGGATTTGCTGAAGAGATGAAATCAGAGTTCGAGATGTCTATGATTGGAGAGCTCACCTTCTACTTAGGACTTCAAATTCAGCAAAAGAACACAGGTACATTCATCTCACAAGAAAGATACTTAAGAGAAATGTTGAAAAGGTTCAAAATGGAAGACTGCAAACTTGTGTCAACTCCCATGATCACTGGATGCAAGCTATGTGCTGATGATGGATCTGCAGATATAGATCAAAGACATTACAGATACATGATAGGAAGTTTTCTATACCTAACAGCTTATAGATCAGACATTATGTTGGCAGTTGGACTTGTGGCAAGATATAAAGTAGCACCAAAACAAAATCACTTACTAGCAGTCAAAAGAATATTCAGATATCTACAAGGAACTGCACAATATGGGATATGGTATCCAAAAGGCAAGAGCTTCACTTTGACAACATATACAGATGCAGATTGGGCCAGCTGTGTGGATGACAGGAAAAGCACAAGTGGAGGTGCATTCTATTTGGGAAAAAGTCTGGTGGCATGGCTAAGCAAGAAACAAACATCTATCTCTCTATCTACAACAGAAGCAGAATACATAGCAGCAGCAGCATGTTTCACACAAGTCATGTGGATGAAACAAACCCTCCAAGACATAAAGTTAAGCATTGATGAACCTATTTCTATCAAATGTGACAATACAAGTGCAATAAGTATATCAAAAAATCATGTACTTCATTCAAAAACTAAACACATCCCAATCAAGTACCATTTCCTCATAGAACAAGTAGCATAGAAGGTAGTGAAATTGGAATATGTGCCAACAAAAGAACAAACAACAGATATATTCACAAAACCTCTTCCTAGAGAACCATTCGAATATCTGAGAGAAAAACCAGGGGTAGTGTCTGCAGAGGCTACTCTCTGACATGGAAAGAAAGCATCATTCCAGCGGGAGAACAGAAAAGAAAACATCATTCCAGGGAGAGATTAGTCAACAAAGAGTGTCACAAAAGAGCCAGAGCAAGTGAGCAGTGCATGAAACAGGTCCTAAAGATCATAGTATAATGGAAAAGATTTGAAAACATCACTAGGTAATGTGCAACCCTTTTCCATTGATGTCAAAGGGGGAGGAAAAGCGAGCAAAAGAAGATAGGAAAAGGAAGACTTGGAGGAAGCATTGGATTATTGGTGGATGTGTTTCCAATAATGCCAAAGGGGGCGACTGTTGGAAATGTTGTCATTGATGGCAAAGGAGATGGCAAAGGAGGAACACCTGAAACAACAACAAGGCAAAGAGAGCAACATAGAAGCAGAGAGAAGCATAGAAGCAAAGAGATAGAAAAAGAGGCAGCAAGATGTAGAGAGGGTCGAGCATCAGAGATAGGACCATTTAAAGAAGCAGGGTAGAAAAAAGAAGCAGCCCAGGTTGCAGAGAATACAGAGAATACAGAGAAAAAGAGAAACGGTCCTGCACTGACATGCACTGCCTGTGCACTGTCATGCACAGTAACTGTAAAAAGGGTATTGGTTTGGTGTTGGTGTAAAAAGGTCGAACCCTAGGTTATAATAGAATAACAATATTCCCAGAAGATTTAAAGACCGAAAAGGGTGTATGTCGGAACCTTAAATGTGTTTCACCATTTGATATTAGAAAATCTCGGGTATTGTTTAACAAAGAGTTGGGCGCAGTGAAATTGTAGGCGTAGTAAAAAGGGAATCCAAGGTTGATCGGACCTTGAATGCACAGTGTGAATCTGATAGAGCTGTGTGTTTTTAACATGTGGAAGCACAGTGTTGAACTGTTGATGAAACGAAGTTATAACACAAAGAATTGAATTGTTGATAGCGCGCGGTGCGGAACCTTGAGCCAAAGGACGCGGAACCTTGCATGAACAACGAAACCGGGGGTGAAAATACCAGCAGTATTGCGTGAGTTTGGAGGTGGTAAGTGGTTTCACCTTTTTGAACGCGATATGGGTCTTCATTCGACGCGTGGCAATAAGTGGTATTTGAATACCATTTATATCGCATAATTTTGGAGGATTAACCCACAGAGGAATAAAAAACGCGATATGTGCTATAGTCGTTCAATCTGGAGCAGAGGAAATCCAACGGTCACTGTATCGCGCAATGGACGAAGATTAGTGGCAAGGTATGTTATAAGTTGCTATGGGCCCAGATGCTTTGTAATATGATGCGATGGTTTCTTTGGAAGGCGGAAGTTAATAAACTGTGATGGAATGAAGGGTCATATATGTTATCGTTTGTTTTAAATCCAAGGGCGTGGGTTTTATGATAATGTTACAATGGAGGCTGTAATATATGGTGCGCGATGTATAAAGGTTAACATAAGGCAATATGCCGTGGGGCCCAAAACTAATATACGTTGGTCCTTGTGATTAATCAAAGTCGGTTTTACCATGAACTCAGTGCAATGTTGATATGTCGGGGTTTAAACCAAAAAGGTTGAAGGCTCTTTAATATCTGTTATCCATTGGAAACGCATTAACCCAATCACACCTTAATATGAATGAGGCGAAGGTTTGCGTTAACGAAATATATATATATATTTGTTTTGAAATAAATTTTGGGCCATCATATTGAGTTATTTGAAGTCGAGACTTTATAAAATGTGGGCCATACCATATTCTAATATATTATGGTTGAGGTGAAATATCAAAGCCGGGAGCGTGTATTGGGTAATATGTTGTGAACCATTATATATATATATATATATATATATATATATATATATATATATATATATATATATATATATATATATATATATATATATATATATATATATATATATAACAATATATATATATATATATATATATATATAACAATATATATATATATATATATATATATATATATATATATATATATATATATATATATATATATATATATATATATATATATATATATTTATAACTGTGAACGATGAACCATCGCATCGGAATAAAATAGAGTAGTGGCACATACCATTGAAAGTTGCAATTGCGATTAATCACATTGGAACTATCGCAAAGGCATCAATCGCATCCGAGTAAAGGCAGAACAACGGAACATGGAAATGAAGTTTGCGATTGCGATCAATCGCATCAGAACCATCGCAAGAGGAGTAATCGCAATCAGAAATCATTGGAGGAGGCTCATCGCATCGGAGATTAAGAAAAGCTCGGCTAGTGGGCCCGAAATGATGTTTTCTATATTAAAAGGATATGTTATTATTATATCGCCGAGAGTCATTTACGTTATATAAAAAGGCAGTTATATATGCAGGAGTTACACAACTGCAGTGAATAGCAGAGCATACAGAAACGAAAAAGACAGAGACAGCAACAGAAAAGACAAACATGCGGTGATCCAAAAACTGAATGGGTTGATTTGAAATCCATATTGAAACTGAATTTAAATGTTTTAATTGGTTTTTATATTGTTTGTGATGCAGTAGAAAGTCTCCGGAGGAAAACAAAAATCCCACTGTAATATTGAAATTTGTACATATTGTTATATTTTTTTCTAAATGAGTTGGACAAAGGAATGAGAAGGCAGAAGCCGAAGAGTCATGGCTATTCACTCTAAATTCTCTGTAGAATACAAGCAGTCAAGAGGGGAACTCTATAAATGATATCTCATAGATATGCATATAGAGGTTAGAGAATGCAGAATTGAAGCAGAGAAAATAAGAAGAAGGTGGAGCAGATAGAGATGCTGTGAAGAGTCAGAGATGATATAAGACAGATATGAAGACTAGAGGACAGCAGTAAAGAAGGTACATAATAGAGCTAATATCCAAGGTAAACCATCAAGTGTTTTCTTTTGATAGAGTGAGGAAGTTGGAGCTTCCCTATCAAGTTGTAGCTTGATAGATGTCAGTTGTAGTTGACTGAGGTTGGAACCTCCTGTAGGTTGGTGCCTGCAGAAAATTGATGGGAGTTGTAGCTTCCTTGCAATTTGTAGCTTGTAGAATTGAGGTTGGAGCCTCCTGTAGGTTGGTGCTTACAGAAAATCAGTGGTGAGAGGGAGTTGGAGCTTGCCTTTGCATCACAACGATAATAAGATGTGGTTTTCTCCCTTTATGGGTTTCCACTTATATCTGCTGTCTCTGTGTGTGATGTTTATGTGTTGATATGGTTTATTCAATCTATTTAATACTTGCTGCTCTCATAATAAGTCTGTTGTCACATTATCTTAATACTTGCTGCTCACATATTAAGATTGTTCACATATAAAGTTGATCATGAAATTAAGTTGTAAATAAGCTTAATGAAAAGTTTTAAAACTTCATGAATGTGTTAAACTGATTCACCCCCCCCTCTCAGTTTAACTAAGGGTTCAACAAGAAAATGGCTACGGATTTCACAAGTTATTAGTTTATAACTTGATCCACAATCAAAGAAAATGGCTAGCGGTGTCACAATTTATCATTCGCATAGTGATGTATTGACGTTCTCAATTGAAATGGTGGCCAGGGACACTAAAATTTCAAAATATATATCTATTATGGTATCCATATTGTCTACAAACCATTAAATAGTATAGATCTAAACTAATTATTTAATAAAATTATCTTTAAATGTTTATAACCATTACTCTTTTAAAATTTTACTTAATAGAATGCATCTAAATTTTCATACATCCAAATATACATAGTTTTTCTTGTTCTAACAACTATTTTATTATTCCAAAAATACATGGTTTTTTTTGTTATATATTATTTCTGTTACAACTGTTTTATTATTCATAAGTAGTATTTTTTAATATATAAACTAGTATTTGCACCAAATTTTGCAAAGGAAACATCGTAAGTCGATAGCATACTCAATAGCATATAGAAGAAGAGTGTAGATGAAGGCAGATGTGATATGTAATGTTATCTAAAGGTGCACAAATTTTTCTCTAAAAAAACTATCAACAATACTCCTAGTTGTAAAAATCAACAATACTCCTATCTATGAAGTATATATTTGTGCTCTTATGTGAAATATAAATTTAGTTTGCATGATATGCTCAAGTATTTTTTAAGTTTTTGAATTTAATAATACTCTTTTGTACATTTCAACCTAGAAGTATATATATGTGTATGCGTGTGTGGGTGCTCTTATTTGAAGCATCAACAATATATAAGAGGGGCCATGCTTGATAGTGAGCTTTGATATCATCATTACTATCTATATACATCACGTCCCCATAATAAAAGATCACAAAACAGATGAATGAAATTGCTTTCATCTTCCACGACATTTTTCCATCCTGTTGGAAATACCCTTCTTCTTCCACATACACCGAAACTTCATCATGAGGCCACTGTGTTCTATGCATAACATCTTTCCCCTTTTTAAGTCCTATAGTTTTACAAAATTGACACTATATGATTAACAATAGAGTAAGTTGAGACAACCCTAAGCGTTTTTTTGTACATGTTTTACCATAACCTTTCCATCCATCCAATATATATTCCAGAGTCTTCTGAAGAGAGAGTATATTCTAGTTTATAACCTGATCCACAATCAAAGAAAATGGCTAGGTATTGCACAAGTTATTAGTTTATAACTTGATCCACAATCAAAGAAAATGGCTAGGGATGTCACAAGTTGTCATTCAAAAAGTGATGTATTGATATTCTTAGTTGAAATGGATCCTATTAGATGCACAATGATGCATTGACATTCTCAGTTGAAATGGATCCTATTGGATGCATTGAAAATTTCTAACAATAATCGCTCAATTTACTCTCAATTTTTGAAACCCATAATCAAAGAAAATGGCTACGAGTTTCATAGGTTATTAGCTTATAACTTGATCCACAATCAAATAAAATTGCTAGCGATGTCACAAGTTATCATTCACATAGTGATTTATTGACATTCTCAGTTGAAATGGTGGCCAGGGACACTAAAATTTCAAAATAGATATTTGTTCGAGCATCCATATTGTCTACAAACCATCCAAATTTTCCATCTTATACAACAATTTCTAATAATAACCACTCAATTTAATCTCCAATTTTTTAAACCCCCACCCATGCTGGGGAGATCATAGTGTAAAATCAAATGTTTGGGTGGTTTTTAAAGGGTTCATAAACAAAACAGATAATGAGAAAGTCAATCGTGTGGTATAATAATTGATTTTTGAATCATTGTGACAAACAAAACATCACATTAGCTCACATAATATATCTAATTCTATAAGGATCTGAGATGATACCAAAGTTTTGAATCATGATAACTAGGTGACAACCAAAACTAAGTTGTAGCCACCAGAAAAAAATCACAACAACTCATAGAATATATCCAAGGTTGCAATGAATCGCATACATAGTGATGGACCTCATGGGAATTTTATTGCACATAAAACACCACCTTAAAAATTCTATACTCTTGATCAATTTAGAATAACCTAAGATTTCCAGATTGGATGTCGAGGTGGGTGGTACAGTAATTGAGGCTGCTTCTTAAAGGGTAAGTGAATTTTGAGACTCTATCCTTCCACCAAAACTATAAAAAGTGAGACTTGTAGATTATAGTTTTAATAAATTGACACTATGTGATTAAGAATAAGTTACAAACATAAGTAATAAGAGGAATGTACACGAGGGCCATGGTAATTAATTTTATTCTTTGTACCTTTTTTATTTAGAATAGTTTTATTTAAAATAGTAATTTGTATTTGTATTTTTTAAATGAATATTGTTAAACATGTAATTGAGTAAAATGTATTAATTTGATATTCTAATTTTCAAGATATTTATTTCAAAAATTCAAAAGTACGGTGAGTTTTGTTTTATTAAGCTTTACTCTAGATGTGCAGAGAATGAATCTATCTCAAGTCCCAAAAAAGATTCTTATTTCTCTTCTTATTCTAGCTTGCAGTAGATGTTGCATATAGGAACATTTAGATATGATAAGAAAAATGTGATACTCTATTGTAATTTTCTCTACAAATGTGATGGCAAGTGTTCCCTAAATGTTGACAATTTCATGGTTAATGTAGTATAAGCTACATGAAAATTTACATTCTTGTATACAATATCAAGAAATCTATGCCCAATATCCAACACCATAGAGCAAGACATGTTCACCAATTCAAAAACTACTTCCAAATCTCTCTCAGTGCTAGAATTGTTTTCTCAATAAAATTGTTTGTTTTGATCTTGATGAAAGCCATCGTTGTTGCATATAGGAGAATTTAGCTCTGATAAGAAAAATGTGATAATGTGTTATAATTTTCTCTACAAATGTGTTGGATTTTTTTCACAATAAACTTGTTTTTACTGCTTTTAAGTGATAAAATCCATAGTTGTTTCATATAGGAGAATTTATCTTTGATAAGAAAAGTGTGATACTGTGTTATCATTTTCTCTACAAATGTGTTGGAGTTTTTTTCGCAATAAACTTTTTTTTACTGCTCTTAAGTGATGAAATCCATCGTGCATATAGGAGCATTTAGCTCTCATAAGAAAAGTGTGAGACTATGTTATAATTTTCTCTACAAATGTGATGGAAAGCTTGCCATGAATTTTGGAAATTTCATTGTTAATGTAATATAAGCTAAATACAAATTCATTTCTTCTACACAAGATCAAGAAATCTATGTTGAGTAGCCAACACTAGAGAACAAGACATGTTCGCCAATTCCATAAATGCTACCGAATCTCTCTTGGTGTTGGAGTTATTTTATCAATAGCCTTATTTCTACTTCTCTTGAATTGATGAAAGCCACCTCTCCATACCTTTTTTACTATCTTCACAAAGAACAAAAGAAACCAAATTCATATCAGCGACACTGCAAAAACAAGAACATGGTAGACACCAGGGAGATCACTAATCTTCTAAATATTTTCAAAGATCATGAAAAACTAATACATAGGTGACTCAATAGGAAGTGGTAAAGATTAAATATGTAGGAACTACACCAAAAATACCTTTGATTTTGAAGGTAGAAAATAATGATCTATTTCTTCATTCATGAGGCATTCATGTTGGCATGATCATACAAGGTCTTTAACTTAATTTCAACATAGGCCTCATGATTTGTAAGGTTCAAAGAAGCAATATTGCAGTAAGATTTCACTATAACATTGTCCTTGCCTTTTCTTCATATAGTTATTTGTTAAATTAAAAATAATTTATTTAATGTATTCCAATAAATTAATTTTTTATTTTTAAATTAAATTAAAATACACACACACACACACATATATATTTTCTTCAACTATATCTTATGAGTTTAGTATGTTTTCAATCAAGAAGAGGCTTCAGAGTTTAAGAACTATACCTTAGATCTGAGCACATGATTGTATTAAAATTTATGAAACAAATTCAATTTTTACAACTTGTATGTTTTAATAGAAACAAATTCATTTTTTACAACTTGTATGTTTAAATATGTGATTTTGGAAGTGATGATGACTTATTTAGACACTTGATTAGTATTGTGAAAGAAATTTGAGTATATCATTAAGGACTATGAATAGTTCGTGTAACGGTTGCATTGCTTATAAAAGAATTTAATATCCTTTCTTTCTGATACATACCACCTAATCCATGAAAATTTGTAACCATGTCTGCAATGATATACGCTAATCATTTCAGTTTTATGTTGATGCCAAGAGGCATGAAGAAGTTTCTAATTTTCAATGAAGTAGTCTTCAAAATTTCCTAACTCTATTTTAATTACATAAATGCGTTGAAAACCATCTGATAGTATTTACTTCAGTTGTTTTATTTGGACGTGTTGTAAGTTGACATATTGTGCCAAGAAGTTTGCTATATCTTATCAGTTTAGTATTTTTTCAATCAAGAAGAGGCTTCGGAGTTTAAGAATTGTATCTTCCTGGTTGATAACTCTTATCATCAATATCTTTGAAACCTCCACGACGTGATTCCATGGAAGAAAAATTTGCCAATCATTCATTCACGATGGCTCCTTCTCTGCAACATCTTATTTCTTTTAGGCTACTCTTTCCTATTCTATTTCCTTAAGGTGTTTCTTTTGCAACATGTGGTGCAATTGCTAGTTAATTTATAAAATCATAATTTATCTAAAAAATCTTCTTTATGTTTCTTATGAATTTTATTAATGAAATATGAATTTGATATTTGATTTTTTCAAGTGTTAAATTAGATGTAGTTTATTTAATAAATAAAGTGGTTTTTTTCCAGAGATCCAATTTCAAGGGGATTGTGATTTTTTGTTGTGTAAAATAGGTTTTTGAATGCATAAATGATTCAACACTTTGAAAACCCCGTGGTATTTGAATTTTTAAAATTAAATAGCTTAAATTTATGATTTTTGGAAAAATTGACGTGGAAAAAAAAGAAGAAGAAGAAGAAGAAGAAGAATGAAAGAAAAGGAAAAAAAGAAGAAGAAAAAAGACCATTTTGTCTATTAATCAAACTAAGTTGTTAAATTATGAACACCAACTTGTCATAAATATACCCATGCTTTAAAAGTGACAATGTTATCCTTCATATATTTTTTCAAAAAAACAAGTGTATTCACAATAATTCTTGTTTTCTATGTAGTCTACTGTTTTATGCATTGATTAAATAAATGATTTTTTTTTATGATATAAGTTTACAGTTTAAATTTATTTTTTAAATAATTATTACAAATTTATGAGGAGTAGCAAGTGTGGGGGTGTTTTTTGGCCACGAAGGACAAGTAGAATTGGAATATTCAATTTTATCACATTTATGAATGTTTTATTAAAACTTCAATTTTTAATCATTATTACAAATTTATGAGGTGTGGCATGTGATCGAGGTTCTTTTTGGCCCTCAAAGACAAATAGAATTGGAATGTTCATGGAGCCTAGACATAGCCTTCAACAACTAGGTTTAAATGTATGCTCTCTTCCAAGACATCATACTAGTTCGACCTTTACCAATTAGATCTCTAATTATACTAGGTGACTCTGATATCTCTATCTATCACCACGCTTTGGCTACCTTTTCTTTGGACTCCACACTTGCCATGTTTACACAAGAATTTTGAGATCACTCACTTGATTCCTCACATTTTAGTCAAACTTGTTTTAAGAGCCTTAACAAGGTAGCAACAAGTTAGAAAATTAATCTTTATCACTCCTTCCTAGAACATTGGGGGTCAATAGAACCCTACAGGAAAAAAAAACTCTACCTTAAAAATATGATGATGAATTCTTCTATAAACTAGACCCATTCTTCCTTATTTAAAATTCCTTATCTTAATCCACAGAGGGCTTCATTAGGATAGTAATACCATACCACTGTGTTCATATTGGGGGATATATATCGAGGAAAAATGACATAATATATTGAATATATATTAGGGGGGAAAGAGTTTTTATATTCGCAGGTATAAAAAATGGAGCTCAAAGTTAATGAAAAAATATAAAGGGGTATAAAAAAATTTAATGAAAAATGGATACCTACAATATCTAGTGAAATTGTGGGTTTTTTAAACTGGGAAGATGTATTGGGTTCGTATTGGTAGGGGGATAAATAATGTGACTTTTAGAGGCATTTTCCAATATGTAGTCAAATTAAGGATATTGTTTAGTATGTCACTAATTCACGTGATATGTCAGAGGTTCATTGAGTGAAGCCCCTATGTCTTAATCGGGTAGTTGTTGAAGAAAATTTGATCAATATAGATGACTAAGAGTTAGTCCTCATTATATTTTTTATGCCAACTAAATGTTACTGTGTTAATGAAATTTTCTATATATTGTATCCATATGTATTTTTTTGAAACTTAGAATTAGGATTGAAGCATAGCCAATTTGGCTATTATAAATGTTACTGTGCTAATGAATTTTTTTTATAGATTGTATCCATATGAGTTATTTTGGAACTTAGAATTAGGATTGAAGCATAGCCAGTCTGGCCATAATAGTGTAGTATCTAAACCCTTTGTAGTATTTTCTCTCGGGAACTTATGGATGTATCTCATTTTCTCTTCAAAACATTTTTTTGCTAATATAATCTACCCTATTATTATTAATAAAAAAGAGCTACTATGAACTTATGACTATCTAGTGTAGAGAAAGTAACGAGAACACAATGGTTTATGATTATCTACTAGAGATTAAATAACAAGAATATAAAGGTTGCATTAGAGGGTGCAAGTATTATTTCTAAATTTGTTAATATCTTCAAAAAAACGACTCATATATCACTTGGGTATCAAGCTTTTTTTTTTTCCTAATTTTTTTTTGTCATAATACCCTCTATCTTTTCTTAATTCTTAAAGTAATTCTTTCCCCTATAGAAAACATTTCCATAACTAGGTACCTTATAAACAAGAAGAAAAACAACATGAGGTTTCCTAAATTTGCTTCTAATTCTATCTAAAACCACAATATTCAACTCAAATGGAGATTGCATAAGGATGCTCATTCTTGGTTAGACCACTAGGGGATAAAGCAAGACATTATTTTACAGAATAAGGATAATTTTAAAAATATTATTACATCAAAATTTAAGAGGAACATGTGGGGTTATAAAGAGTTAGAGGGAAAAAGGAAACTAAGATATCATAAGGAGGTGGTCAACCCCAATGTCAATATATATATATATATATATATATATATATATATATATATATATATATATATATATATATATATATATCTTGACTAGTGTAAAGAAGAAATAAAAATTACTAAGATAAGAACAAATTCTCATGAGTTTCATAGTGAAATTAGAGGTTTATCAATTCCCAAAACACCATGGGATGGAAGTGTTTATCACATTTGTGACACTGAAAGGGTTGAAGATGAAAAATACTTTCTCTTATATTATCCACCTTACAATTATATTTGATCTAAATTTCAAAATATTTGTCATACTAGCAACCTTCTTGACTTTTTAATTAAATAAAACTCTGGTGATCTTTGAATGCTTAATGCTTTCGAGAATATAAATAAAATGCTAAATTATTATGAACAATCTCTTACCTTCTTAAAGTTCGATAAACCGTTTTAGTCTTATTGGATGTTCTTCTTCTTCATCATCATCGTCGGTCGCTGCTGCCGTCGCCACAACCACCACCACCACCACCATTTTGGTTAATGCTTATGATAAAAACTACACTCCTTGTATTTAATGTCCAATTATAAATAACACATTTTTGACATTGGGCCTTGTTATTTCCCATTTATGAATGCACACATTATGGTGAATTCATTAGCCTTTCACATCATGAGGGCCAATGAATCCTTTCACTTCATGAGGGCCATTGAATTCCCAAATTACATTATTTGGCTATGGGTTATTAATATATTTTCTCATTAACAAGATCCTTAATCCCAAAAAATTCTCCATATTCTCTTTCTTCCCCTTTCCTCATTCACCCATATACATTAATTACAATATTTTTATTCTAAAGGTGTAAGGTAAATGCATTCTTCACTTCTTACCCTTATGTTTTCTCCACCCCACACTTCATCCACTTTCCTGCATTCAAATTCCCTTTAATTCATCTTACTTTCAAAATCACCATATTCCACTCCACTTTCCCTTTAAGGTAGAGGGTTGAGAGGCATGCTTCGCTCCCACATCTGACTCCACAACAAAAACCTCCTCTAACATTCCATGCACCATATCCTTCCTTCTCACCTTCATATATTCATACCTTCTTCAAACCTCACCTTTCTATTCACTCTGCCTCCTCCCTAACCTTCCACACTACATGTCCACCTTCTTTCCTTCGAGTATTCATAACTCCTTTGAACCTCTTCCTTCACTCCCCATTAGGGTAAATTATGTAGGTATGTCTCACTTCACCTTCCATCATCTAACTCTACCCCATACTTTCTTACCTTTACTTTCCTCCATTGCTTTTTATCACAACTATTTCAGGATGGAGAAGGTATTCCCTTATCTGATATTATCTTAAGGTGTGTGTGTCTTAATTTAATATAGTTTATGAAATTTAGTTGGTTGGTAAGTAAAGGTAGGATTTCTTCATTAAAATTTTAATATGTTTATTAACGTATTTATGTAAGCGATTTATTGATTAAATATTAAGTAATTTTAATACAACTAATGTAAATTTATCTAATTTTAAATGTATTAATTAATGAGAGAGATTTGAAAAATAATAAACAAACTTAAATATCATGAGCTAAAATATATTTGCATTGTTGTGTTATCTATTTATCTATCTATAACACCCTAATAGAACTACATTTCCCTCTAGCTAATCAATCAATGGAGCACTTTTGGAGAAACAAATTTTAACTAGACATCTTATCCATAGAAATAAGCAATGGAATTAGTTAAAAGTGAAACTCACAAAATCAAGAATTTATTTGTGGGAAGAAGAGGACAAAATCATTTCAAATGCCATTCTAATTCAAGGGTCCCACTTAGTAAATTTGGGGTGTTCATCAAGATTGAATCATCATTGGGGAGAGGATTCACCATAGTGATAAAATCAACAATGGAAGATTCAATCCTTGCTAAGATCAACCCTCTTCACTTGGTTGGCCCTTAAAAACATAGTGCTCACTTTGGATAATCTCTAGAGGAGATTGAAGGAAGAACCAAAAACTATCGTTTTTCCAAGGAAGTCTTGTGTGCATTAAGAAGCTTGTCCTCATCAAAATGAAGGGGATTGAGAATCTCTTTGGAGTAGGCGTTGATAAGCTAGCCTAGTGACCTAAAAGAGGAACTCCTTGCATTGTTGACCTAAGCATTATAGTTAATATGATTAGATCGAACACATCTATCTCTAAGAACATAGAATAAAACCCTAATATTTTCTCCACAGTATCAAGGAAAGTGTAGGGAAGGATGCAATGAAGCCTTGTCAAAATCCTCCGAGATACCCATCCTTTCCCATAAGAAGACCAAGTATGGTTGAAGGGAATTTTGATGGAGGTACTAGAGGAAAGTTTCCAGATGGAAATGGGGTGGAAGGATGGATTTGGATAAAATGGAAGGAAATAGGCTTCAAGCTTCATTTAGGGATGACCATAAATAAAAAGCCAAGTTGTTAGTAAAAAGCGCTTTTATTCACATGGAAAAAGAGAGGCATATATAGAATAAAAAATTTAGGGTTTCAAAGGTTGTTATATGATGGATGGCATACAAACTTTAGGTCCAAAACAAATACAAACAACTAGAGTTATAGGGATCAAGGAATTAGACATCTCTTTTTGAAGCATTGCATTTGCATATATATTCTATGAGAAGAACTCTAAGTGGCTCAATTGAAAAAGGTTTGTTGTAGACGATTTAACACATTATTAGTGAAAGAGAGAAGATCTTGTTCTTTCCATGTTATATTTTAATTTTTAGGCTAGTCATGAAGCTTTGAACCCTAATTTCCATCAAGAAGGAAAATCATATTTACATTTTCTTTTACATCCAAACCAATGACCATTTTTTAGAAAGTTGGTAGTCATGTCATCTTTCCTTTCTCTTTGGGAAAGGACGATCTAGTTCCAAATAGATTTTTTATTTCACTTCTAATGCTGTAATGTTACTTTTAGTCTTGTTTCTTGATAGGTTTTAAAGTCATAAAAATGTGTTGTTTCTGAAATACAAAAGTAATTTTTTTTCTTTTGAAATATATATATATATATATATATATATATATATATATATATATATATATATAATTCATTGTTGATACTATAGATTGATAAAAATAGTCATAAATGACGCTAAATCAAATTCATTATATTATTTTTATGTATAAACACATTTGTGAATAAATATTATTCATCTCACATTAAATCATTATTATTATTATTTAGTATTGTATATATTTCATATTGACTTGACATAGACATAATCTACTCAATACTAGGACATCAAATGCACATCACTTTTCTTGATGCATTAAATACCTCTTATTATAATTATTTACCAAAAACATCTTTAAAACATATAAAATATACATTATATACGTAGTCTAACTAATATATGAAATGACCCTTTTCGGAGCATTTTTTTTTGTCATTTTTGTTCAAAATCTAGTGCATATTTTTAAAAATCATATGTTTAAG